>JAJLSX010000072.1:33692-66068 GCA_030567815.1 Ogataea piceae | reverse complement strand
GATGGGGTCTCAACCACAACAGCAGAACATGAAACACTATCAATAACTGTGGCAACGGTGTAAGTTGTTGTGCCACTGCCTGCAATAGTCAATGTGGCCAAGCCTGACTTAGAAGAGGCTACTAAGGATGGGGTCTCGACAACAACAGCAGAACACGAGACGTGGTCGAGAACAGTAGCAACTGTGTAAGTGGTACTGACACTTCCTGCAACCGTAATGGTAGTTGGGTATTCTTCAGATGAAGCAGGTTCAGAGGCAGCTGGGGTTTCAACAACAGCAATAGCAACAGTGTATGTGGATGAACCAGAGGTAACAACCGAATGTGTGGTGGAGGTTGTAGTGTAGTCTCCTGTCCATGATGCAGAAGAAGAAATAACTGGTTCTGGATCCTCAACAACAACAAATGAGCTTGTAACAACCTTACCATCCTTGGTGTAGGTGGTCAACTCAGTTGTGGTGGTTGTACCAGCACCAGTCCACACACCAGTAGTAGTGGACAAAACAGCAGCTGGATCATCAACAACAACAAATGAGCTAGTAACAACCTTACCATCCGTAGTGTAGGTAGTCAACTCAGTTGTGGTGGTTGTACCAGCACCAGTCCACACACCAGTAGTAGTGGACAAAACAGCAGCTGGATCATCAACAACAACAAATGAGCTAGTAACAACCTTACCATCCGTAGTGTAGGTAGTCAACTCAGTAGTGGTGGTAGTCTCAGAACCCGTCCAGGTACCAGTAGTAGTGGACAAAACAGCAGCTGGGGTTTCAACAACAGCAATAGCAACAGTGTATGTGGATGAACCAGAGGTAACAACCGAATGTGTGGTGGAGGTTGTAGTGTAGTCTCCTGTCCATGATGCAGAAGTAGAAATAACTGGTTCTGGATCTTCAACAACGACAACTGAGCTAGTAACAACCTTACCATCCGTAGTGTAGGTAGTCAACTCAGTAGTGGTGGTTGTACCAGAACCAGTCCAGGGAGCAGTAGTGGTGGACAACACGTCAGTAGGATTTTCAACAACGACAATAGAACTAGTAATAGCCTTACCATTCTTGGTGTAAGTAGTTAATTGGGTAGTGGTAGTGGTTGTAGATCCTGTCCAAGTATCAGTAACGGTAGACAAAACTGGGATTGGTGTCTCAACAATAGCAACAGCAACTGTGTATACGGATGAACCAGAGGTAACCACTGAATGGGTAGTTGATGTAGTGGTATAGTCTCCTGTCCAAGATATAGAAGTAGAGATCACTGGTTCTGGGTCTTCCACAACAACAACAGAACTAGTGAAAACATTAGTACCAGAAGTGTACGTAGTCAACTCAGTTGTGGTGGTAGTCTCAGAACCTGTCCAAGTATCAGTAACAGTAGACAAAACTGGGATTGGTGTCTCAACAATAGCAACAGCAACTGTGTATACGGATGAACCAGATGTAACCACTGAATGGGTAGTTGATGTAGTGGTATAGTCTCCTGTCCAAGATATAGAAGTAGAGATCACTGGTTCTGGGTCTTCCACAACAACAACAGAACTAGTGAAAACATTAGTACCAGAAGTGTAAGTAGTTAATTGGGTAGTGGTAGTAGTGCCAGAGCCAGTCCAAGCGCCAGTAGTAGTAGATAAAACAGCTATTGGTGTTTCAACAATATCAAGTTCAACGGTGTAGATTGAAGTGCCTGAAGTAACCGCTGAATGACTAGTGACTGTTTTTATAAAAGATCCAGACCATGATTCTACAATTGTAGAGTGAGGAATACTATGTTTGACAAATGCAGCAGTTGTAGTGTAAGTGGTAGTTGCACCTTCAATGACCGTCGCCTTGGTAAAGGTGGTATCTTCATCACCTGTCCATGTGGTTGTATAAGTTTTTAAGCTCATTGGTGTCTCAACAATAACAATCTCTAAACCATAAGATGACATGTGGCTAATGGTAGTAGTAGTAGAAGTACCCGAGTTGAGCCATGGTTCTGTGGTGGTTGAAGTAACAGTACCCGTAACAGTCACAGCTGAACATGTAGCACCATTTAATGATCCAATGTTGTAGACATATCCATCGAAGTTGGTAATAGTTTCATCAGCTGGGGTAATAATATTGAATCCCAACCCAGCTCCTCCAAGAGCATTAATCTGGACAACTCTCAAAGGATAGTAGTAACCAGCTTCTAAGAAAATATAGTATGGTGTTGTGGTTGCAGTATATGAGTGTATCCAAGCTATATAAGTAGTATCTGCATTCGATGGGAAAGAAGAAGAATCGCAACAGTCAAATCCTCCATCACCCAGCCACACCATACACGCATCGTCAACAGCAGTTAGACCGAATCCATAAATACCAGACTCCGTTGCTGAATAATTTATATCAAGATGTTAGTAACAATGTAGAGAAAGAAATTTTTTTGAATGTTGGAAGATGTGCTACTTACGTACAAAATAGCCTGTTAATTCTAATGCATAGTGGGAAATAGTAACTTCCATTTGATCATACAACATAGTTGTTGCATCTGCATTACCTGCTGCTTTTTGAAAATCTGGTGATGTAACTTCTGTTGCAGTTCCTTCTAATCCGAGAGACGTGTAAGCACTTGCAAAATAAGTTGATTGTGTAACATGAACAAAATCATCATTGACGTAACTATACGCTTTGGCCAAAAAACCAGGTGTTAAATCAGCATCATTTCCAATACTGCAACCATTAGAAGTCTCTCTTGCAGCATTTACGACACCTAGTGTGCTAATCAAAGCTAAAAGAGCTGTTTTGTATAGCATTGACATACTGGAGTATTTGTAATATTTAATAAAGAACTTTTGACCCAAAAAGACATATCTGGTATACTTCAAGTGAAAAACATAAAATTAGGGTTTTTTGTGCTTTAAATAGTATTTCCTGGTAACTAAGTGTTTCAATTATCAGTTAAAATAATACTGGAATTTAACTTTTTTGGTATATCATGTTCTTGCAACTGTGAAGGATTGGGATAATTTGAGGGATTTAACTTCTGTTTCGTTTACTTTTGAAACTCTTGATGTTGAACAAATCAATACTGCACATTATACTAAAAATTGTGTATCTCAATAAAGAATAGAGTATATAACTAATGCACCTTTGTAAATAGGAAGACGAAAACATAACTAGGACGTAAAATATCTGTAGGTATACATACCAAACACGCTTGAACCTAATTCATTTAAATCTTTGTGTGGTTTATTTTTTATCTTTTCTTTTTAGCTTCTTTTCCTTTGTTAATATTCACTAGATTCATCTTGACTTATAACAACTGTTATTGTGTATTCAAGTAGGATAATGGTAGTGTTTATATCAATCTGGCAAAGAAGTCATAATGAAGATCTATTTATGTTGCTTCTTTTAACCTGACTTCTTCTATATAGATTATATGTGATATGGGGACACCGTTTGTATTTACTAGAGATGTTTTAAATAAATTTGAGTTCCGCTAATTTATTTTATGTGCAGTTGAGTACCCTACTTAATATTTAAATGTTACAAACAGTGGAGGTGTCCCGTTTAGTTTATCACAGAAGCCAGGATAGTTATCGTTTATTCTCTCAGAGAGTGATATACTACTTCTGAAAAAAAAATTATAAATGAAAGAAAGCACTAAGTATCTCTAATCACATAATTTAGTATAGGTTCAAACTAAAGTTCAATTCATAATGACAATGTCTGTTGTGTGGATTTTGTTCTAGTATAAATATTATTGAATATGTGGAAATTGGGTATTCGGCATTATAAGATATAAGACTGAACCAGTAGTAAAACAGAAACCACAAGTACTGAGTATGAAATATTGGATACCCTAGTAGCGGAAACTTCCGCTAATTTAAGTGATTGGACGATATTGTTATAGTGGTAGCACATGGTACCATCCGCAAACTCGAGCCAAAAGGGTGAGTCTCAACGCTAATTGGCAAAAGATTTAATATATATCATATAGTAAGTAACGAAAGTTGTAGTGGAGTATATGTACAATCCGTATTGGGAACATCAATTTAATTAAAAAATTAAAGAATTGTGCTTTCCCCCATTGCAGATTCATGTTGCAGCCCTAATCCGGCCATATCTGTTTAATTATGAAATTTTTATTACCTGCAGATCAATTGCAATCATGCACTCTGGGAAATATAAAATAAGCATGTGGCAGTTTACTGTAGTGATATATATATAAGCTGACAAAACAAAGGTTCGAAAGTATGTTACATCTGGATGATTCGAAGTATATTATGAGATATTATCCATCGTCTTTTTGATTTACAAGAAAGTTAAATAATACATGTATACTAACTCTACCCGATTGTTGAAAAAATAGAAAGAAAGAAAGAAATTTATTTTTAAAATCTTCATGGACTTGTCAAATATTTTGAATTTGGTGTTCAGGTAAAATAATATATACTGAAAATAATTGGAAAAGATGTTGGGTCTTGATTCATATATAATTATCAGTTACTTTACATGTGGTCTGTTGAAGATCAAAAAAAAATAAAAATAAAATGAACATACAGCAAAGTGGCATATAAATTTGTTCAATATATAAATTAATTGCTGCTTCCTGCTGCAACATACATGCAATTACATACGTAGAATTTCCATTTTGGAACGTTTATATGATCAATCAGATATAATCACAACCTTTTTAACTGACATTTGCATGAATTGTGCTTTATAAGATGAAACAAGCGAAAAAGAAAGTGCTATTGCATTTCAATTACACAAAACGAATATTTGATTTTTACACAAAATATCAACTTATGTAACATATACTCCTCTATGCACATTGATTGACCTTCTTCCCATTTGAAACATTTTGTGTATGTGTATATATAACAGTATGTTTAAACGACCGATTGAAAATATTTTTCCTGTTTTGTCTGAGTCTTCTACCAATTCGATGGTTTCCAAAATAAGAATAAAGAACGATTCGAGATATAAATATATACGTACAGGCTGCGTCGTATAGGCTAGCAGGCCGCCGGCTACAGAAAATTTTATATATATATAATTATATATATATATAGGATACACAAACTTGCGCGGCACTCTGTTCATGCACTCCAGTTAAATATGCACGCACACACGCGCACGGGCGCGTTAATATACCTCGATCAGGGATTCACGGAAGCATCACGTATATATCGCAAAATCAAAGATTTGAGGTATATTCAATAGAATAAAAGATATATGTTATATATTATATATTAATATAATATATAAATGTTCGTACTGCACTTGCCCAATTATATAGTTTTATATTAGATTTGCATAAATTGTAAAAGACTGTAAAAGATCCGTTGTACCAGGTGGTATATCTTTACATGCACCTCCTTAACCCTTACTTCTTATTCCAATGATGTGACTGTTTGTTTTGATGCAGGTGAAATGCAATTTAAACTCCACTAATGATTCAGTTATCGTGGCCTACTTTCTTACATATATTACGTTTTACCCTCTTTTCTGCCCCTTCTTCCAGCAGAAATTGTAAAGGGATGTCCTTTGCTGGCACCCGACATTCCCATCGCTTTCCTGTCAAAGTGTACGAATTGTGTCGTACAACACGCCGGGGCGTCTACGCTGAAAAATATTATGTAATTTATTTGTGTTTATATAATTACGTAAACATTCCTCTACTGCTCGTTCGAGGTACGGGGCGCGTCATATGGTGAACATGTGCGCCGGAGGAGTAGCCCCATAGATCGACATTGACACAGGTGAAGTGTAGGAGTCAACTGTTGAAGAGGTATAAGACAACATATCTACGATATAGTAATTACGTCCTGGTTCAGATAGTACAGAGTCCAGACTATACATGCATGTAGATTATGTTTGAGATTTTAGGTATAGGACAAAACAAATGTAAATAGTATTGAAGTAATAAAAAAAAAAGGTAAAAAAAAGTATAGTATCCATTAAAGAAAAAGTATATGTATTAGCTGTGCAATATGTCTATAAGCATAGGGAAAAGTATGGTTCTGTTAGATCAACCCAGTGATATTAAACCATTGAGAAAGAGTGAGAAAAAAATATTTTGACCTAGGTAATTTAAATAGGAATAATAATTATTTTTTTAATTAAAGAAACAAACAAAAAAAAGAAAAATGACACCGAAACAACCATAAATTTATTCAAATGTAATTTTACCAAGAATATCATAAATACCTCTATTTCTAATATATCCATCTAGTTGTCTGTAATTATTACCAAGTTCTTTACCTAATGCAATCTTCTCACTTAGTAATTCTTTATTCTTTTCTTTATCTTCACATAATATCCATTCAATTGTAGTAGCAACGAATTTTTCAATTAGTTGTTGTCTTTCAGCTTCAATTGCTTCTTTTTCTGCTGTATTGTCATTTAATAATCCATTGACTTCTGGAGTTGGGTAGGTATATTTGTATTCATAATCGTCATCACCACCTAATTCTTTAGGAATATTTTCTTTGGTAACAACTTTTTCTAAATCATCGGTAGTTTTGGTAAAGACAATTTTAGAAGCAACGACTGGATCTAACCATTTTTTAATGATATTCCAAATACCACTGAAAATCCAAGGAGCTTTATGAATGAACAGAACACCTAATGATTCAGGATAATGAGCTTCAAAAGCTTTAACTATAAATTTAACAGAATTGTAATCCATATTTGCCATTGTAAAACCAGATAAATCAAACAAAACTGAACATGAATCAACTGGTTCAGTGATTAATAGTCTTGCGTATTCAATGACTAATAAAGTAAATAATTCAACTTCTTCTTCGGTTTGATCTGAAGAGTGATGGAATCTAGGTCTAATTATAACCATTGGTCTATTGTTTCTATCTTTACCTCTAATCATACATTTACCAGAACCGAATTGTTCAAGAACACCATCTTTACCATCTTTTAACATTCCTAATTCACCTTTTAATAGTAATGAATCGACGTGGGTCTCTTCAAGTCTCCATTTTAAAGTATTAGCAATCATTATTAATGACTTATCAACGTCCCATTTTCTAGCACGAACAAATCTTAATAATAAATTATCTGGTGAATCATGTCTTAAAAATGACCAAAAAACATTCAATGCAGTATTTGGATCTAATTCTTTTAATGCAGAATGAATCTTTAAATCGGTTGTTAATTTAACAGATGGGTCACTACTTGAATGATTGGTAATTTCCTTTTGAATATTACTATCAACTGACTTCTTCTTTGAATGACCTCTTTTAAACCTTCCAAACATACCTTTTTTCTTGCCTGACGTACTAGATGCAGCTGTAGTGGTAGCTGTAGTAGTTCTAGAAATGGAATTTTCTCCTGATAATGTTGAATTGACTGTTCCACGTCTAGTTGGTGTAGCATTGAATTTATAACCTGAAAAATGTAAGTAATACATCCACACTTGCTTTAAAACTTTCTCTTGTTCAGCAGTTAAAGTTTCAACCCTCCCTTCAGGGATTGGTATATCTTTATTAGCAACAGGAGACATTTTCTTTATTTATTTCTTCTAAATTAAAAGTAAAAGAACAAAAGATGTAGAAATATTATCAAACCAAACAAACAAATGCAAGAAGAATTGAATTATAAAGACACTCTCTGAAAATAAAATAAAATTTGAAACTATACTATTCTTTAAAAAAAAAAAAAAAAAAAAAAAAAAAAAACAGAAAAGAAATATCATAAATCTTGAATAAATAATGTTTAAAGTATAAATCTCCTGCTCTTTCTCTTTTGCAAATATGTTTCTCAAGCAACAACAACAACAACAAAAAAAAAAAGAAAAAACGAAAAACGAAAAACGAAAAAAAAAACAAAAAAGACACACGCTTTACGTAATCATTCCCTTAAATTACGTAATCAATTTTTTGCATTTTTTCTAATTTTTAATTTATGGTGTAAGGATGATATTTGTATATTTAGTGATTATGTAATATGTTATCTAACATATACGGCTGTGTGTTATAATTTGAAAAGGTTCTACAGATAGATCTATCTATATATATATATATATATATATCATTGTAACTGTTTGATTCCTTCAATGTTGACGGCAGATTCACTCGAAAGACTTAGACAAGCAGCCCTTTGAGCTTTGAATATGATCTCTTCTCTTTCTTGACTGTTTAGATCGGTCATAACATCGATATCAGTTTTAGACAGTTGAGATAATAGGTATCCAACTAAAGAGTCACCGGCACCGGTGACACTTTTAATTTCATCTTTGTCAATTTTCAAACTTGGGAAGTGTTGAATGATAAGACCAAAGTCGTGTCTTCCTTCTTGGACTATGGTGAAATCGGCTAATGTTTCTCTGTTTTTCATTTTAAAGTTATAACTGTCAACTAGTTTTTTATCTCTGTTTGCAGTCTCTGTTAGTTGAATTAGTAGTAATCCATTGGCTCCATCTTTAACAAGTATATTGGGGGTGTATGGTAGTAGTTGGAAGCACTGTTGGAATACCCCTATTTCTATGTAATTTTTAATAATTTTATACTTATTGGATGCAGCACTTAGACTGTTTCTTAATGAAGAACCAATTCCAATGGTGTCTAAAGTACTAAACCAGTTATCTAAATCATCGAATTTACCTTGATCGTTAAATGATTCATAAATCGTATTCAATTCTGATATGGTAGGTGTAATCAATTCAATATTATGATTTGGGAAAATTCCCATGTTTGTCAGTTTGGAAAGTCTATTTGATTTAACAACTGATGTTGGTTCATAAATGATTTTGGATTTCCCACCCTGTAACTTACTAGATATTTTATTCATCAATTCAACGGATATGTTTGAATCCATAAGCACATACCTTGGATTATAGTGATCTAGTAGATCCATTACATGTTCCAATGGTAGTTTCTCAATTATACCCATGTCTGCACATGCAACAACTAAATCACCTTGGGAATCATGGATTGAGGTATACTGTGCTGTGTTTTCAGTTTCAATGGAGCAGATACCTTCTGTTGGAATATTCATACTTTGCATTGTTTGTAATAATGTCTTACCGGCAAGATCTTTGTTGTTTAAAGCAGAAATGAAAAGAGTTGATGGAGTCTTAGATGCAGCGGTACAGGCTAAAGCAATATTGAATCCAACTCCACCAGGTGATTGGTGTGTTTTACCAGGATTTGAATCTCCCATCTTGGCATCATTGGAATTTATCACACTTGTAGAATCTAAAGCTATAGAACCAATGACAACAGAATCTATGTATTGAGGAGATTTAGTCTTTGTCTTTTCTAGAATTTTTGTATCAGTTTGTGTTGTTTCTACTAAAGGTTGAAATTTTGATGATTTCTATAGTAAATATAACATGTTAGTGTTTGGTTGGGTTAAAAGAAGAAAAAAAAAATACAAATTTACCTTATTTTTCGGTGTTCTTGTTTATGTTACTTATTGAAAATGAAGAAGAAAAAAAAAGAATTCAACATACCTCTCCCCTTTTAAGTAGAGATAACTCATTGGCAATTTTAGAACCAGCTATTGCATTATTTAAAACAAACTCAACATTACATTTAACACTGGCACCATTGGTCACTTTATTGATTCTACCAAGCATGAATGGTGTCAAGTCTTTCCCTGTGATATTTAGCTTTTCAGCTTCTAATTGAGTCTCTTCGATGATACTTTGAATAAACTCAGTTGGTAATGTTATATCAACCGGTGGAGGAATACAGAAAACATATCCATGGTCAAGATTCATTAGACTCTTACCAGAATAAATCATTTTAGCTGCAGATTTATGATTGTTGAATATGAACGGAGATGAAACACCTGAATCTCTAGTATAAAATCCAGGAATATTAAGCTTTGTTATATCATTACCAAAATGACCGTCATCAAATGTAGACACAGGCACCCCTTTAGTTTCCAAATACTCCATGGTACGTTTAACATCCAAGATGGATTTTGGGCCCGAACAAACAACAGCCACTGGAGTCTTTGATAGTTCATCCAAATCTGCACTGACATCCATCAATTCAAATGGTCTAGAGACACCACCTAATCCACCTGTAGCGAAAACGTCAATTTTAGCCATGTGTGCCAAAATCATCGTGGCAGCAATGGTAGTTCCTCCAGTGATACCATTAGCCATGACATACGAGATATCTCTTCTTGAAACTTTGTGTTTTGGTTGTCCCTTTGATGCATCAGAAGCTAACACTTCCAAGTCTTTTTCTGATAGTCCGACTTTTGGTACCCCATTGATGAAACCAATAGTAGCTGGAATTGCATTGTTTGCTCTAATTAAGTCTTCCACTCTACGGGCCATTCCTATATTATCGGGGTATGGTAAACCATGAGAGATAATTGTGCTCTCTAATGCAACCACTGGCTTATTTTCACTCACCGCTTGTCTGATCTCTTCTGAGATCACCAACTTTGACATGGACCTATTGGAACATGATAGAATATTACCACTTGCTCTAATTGAAACTCTACTTGATCTGGTCAACATTATCATACAATGGTTTCTCAATAACCCCGAATTGTGTCTATCAAATACACTTAAAGAAGAATAAACTATTTAAGAATAAATAAATAAATAAATTTAATTTATTCCCCAAAGCGCAAAAGAAAAAAATTTTGGCGGGATAATATTTTTTACGTGCGTTTAAGTGCGTTCGTACTGTTACTGATGATAATAATCATGAAATGCAGAGATATGACTATATATATATATGTATGTTATAATATTATATAGTTGATAGTGATATAGTTGTTCGTTACTCTTTCTTAGTGTTTGTCTTGACTTTTTTCTTACCTTTCACCAATGTTTTCAAACTAAAGACGAACAGTTTGATAACATCCATAAACACAAGAGATGTAAATACTAGTAAACCACCAGCTAATATGGCCGCATTATCGATAATGAAATCCACTTTCAGTATGGATGGAGTTTCATCGTCCTGTTCTCCAAATCTGTATAAGGATTTTTCCTTTTGAATGACTTTAGATTTCTTTGATAGCCATGTCTCATCAAAGTCATCTCCTCCATTGACATCTAAATCTTTAGCCCATTTCCCATTTGGATGAGATTCTTCATAATCATCTTCATCTTCATCGGTGGCCTCACCATTATCCCTTTCTTTGGAATGTTTATTACGTTCAAATTCTAAGTATCTAGATTTATCGAATACCGTTATATCAGGGAAGATCATGTTTTTAGAAACTTTGATTTCTTTTCTTTCACTCAATGATAAGTCTCTTGGATCACTTGGAATTTGATCAAATGAGTAAATGTCATTTTCAGAAGGTTTTAAAGACTCGTCGTATGTCTCTTGCGTTGATGTAGTAAATAAGACTGTATGGTATGGAGATGGTAGTCTACGAATGATATCTTTGAACAAGGTATCGTGAGATATGAGCTTTTCAACTCTTTGTTCAGGTGTCATTTCAGGGGTAAGTGGTGATAAGTTCATCTTTATAATTCTTTTTCTTGTATCTATATATTCAGGAACTTCTTGATCTTGATCATGGCTAACTGTATGAGTAATAGTATTACAGTGAATTTTTAATAGTTTTTCCATATGTTGGAAATCAAGTTGACTGAACTCATCAGAAGAGGTTAAAATATTTGGGAATGATAGTATAGAACTGGCCTGTGAGAGATATTTTCTTAGAAATTCAAACCCTTCATATTTTTGAAAATCATCAACTGTTAAACCTGGTAGATTTATCAAGAAGTATACATCTGAGGAACATTCTTCTAGTGCTCTATCAATCAATGTGGTAGCTTCTGAAAGTTCAAATGGTAATTGATCAGAATGTGAGAGTGATGATTTAAGACCTGGGATGAGACGATGTGAAAATAGTAAAGCTGGGAAAGTATTGGCTTCAGCATTAGTACTAACCACTAATACTGAAACAACAGACAATAAAGCACACAACGTACTTTTAAAATGCATTTTTTTCTCTATTTCTCCTTTCTATTTAGAATGATTAAACTGTAAACACTGTACTGTACTTTAGTTTACTGTATATATTAACTTGATCAATGATAAATTTAAAAAATTGACATATTTGAAAAACGAAAAAACGAAATTTTCTAAAATTTCTAAAAAAAAAAAATTAAAAAATTAAATGCGTGCGTGTCGAGAGATCGAGCGCGCCACGCAATTGATCGTTAAACTACGCCTTTTAAACTACTGAATTTTAATGCTATTATATATACGATTATTTATATTGATTGGTATATAACTTTGGTTTTAGTTTTCTATACAGTCGACTAATATTTTAGACTCTAGGACAGAGTAGTGTTCAAAGAAACTTTCGAATAAGTAAACTAATTTTTCAATATCTTGAGAACCACAGGTTTCTCTAATTGAGTGCATACTTAATTGAGGATTACCTAAATCTAGAGTTCTAACACCTAATTTGGCACTTATCATTGGACCAATGGTAGAACCACATGGTGAATCATTACGGACAACAAATAATTGTAATGGAGTTCTTGCTAATGAACCAATTTTTTTCAATAAGACTACACCTGCAGAGTTAGTCACGTACCTTTGATTTGCGTTAACTTTGATAACGGGACCTCCATTCAATTTTGGTTTATTTAAAGATTCGTAATTCTCGGTATAGTTAGGATGAACACCGTGGGCCATATCAGAAGATATAATGAATGATTTGGACATTGTTGTTAAGAAATATGAAGAAGGTAATTCTTCCTTTAAGTCAACATCTGGGTTTGCAGTTAATTTAGTTAATCTTTCTAAAATATTTGGTAAGAAAGATGAATCTGCACCTTGAGCAGATAGAGAACCAACTTCTTCGTGGTCAAATAAAGAGATTAATTGGATACCTTCTTGTATTTCTAGTGAAGAGACTGAATTGATTAAACCTTGTGTAGCAGCATAACATGTAACTTGGTTATCTAATCTTGGAGAAAATATAAATTCATCGTTTAAACCACCTAGAGTAGATTTTTGAGTATCGTATAAGACCAATTCAAAATCTTCAATCTGGGAAACTTCAACTGATAGTTCTTTAGCTATTAAATCAAGTAATTCTTTATTATGTCTTTCAATAACATGTTTAACAGATTCAAACTCTTCTTTTGAAAGTTCTGAATCTTCACCACCACAACAGCCTGAAGATTTTGTATCTTGTTCAATTTTCTTTGACTCTAAACCTGCAATTGGTTTGAATTGTGTTTCCTTGTTAAATTCAAATTTAACATATCTATCTTTAGTTAAATGAATAGCTAAAGTTGGAATTCTCAATAGTGGTTTATCAATTTTAACAAGTTTTGAAACAAAATTACCACTTTCTTTATCGGTAACGAAAACTCTACCGGCAATACTTAAATCACGGTCAAACCAAGTATGCCAAATACCACCACCATAAGTTTCCACACCTATTTGAATATAACCTTCTTTACTTTGATTTGAAATAGGTTTAATTCTTAAAACTGGAGAATCGGTATGACCACCAACAATGGCAATACCATTACCAGGTTGATAATTACCACCAATTGTGAATGCTACAATGGATGATGCATTTCTCGTAACAAAATATTTTGAACTTTTCTTAATCTTACCTGCCCAGTTGTAACGTTCTGATAATTCTGTAAATCCAGCATCTCTCAATTGAGATTTAATAGTATCAACAACGTGATATGGGGTAGGTGATGCATTGACAAAATTTAAAAATCCATTTGCATATTTTAAAGCAGTTGAAGTAGTCATATTGTAAGTTATCGGTTATTACTTATCTGTTATATTATACCAATCTAACAACCTATAAATAAGTAAAGTATGATTGTAAAGTATTAAAAAACAAAAAATGCTTATCGTCACTTTCATTCAATTTTTTTCTTCTTCAAGGTATTATGTAATCAATTGATATATTGCCATATAACAGTACGTGACATATGTATGTTCGAAATGACATGTATATATGATCCATTTATATTACTATAATTTAGGGGAATTCGTACCAATTAATCAATTATTTATATACTTTTTACATCAATTATAAAGCATCTAATCTATCATTAATCTCTTGAGCGGTTAATTTTTTGAATCTAGGACCATGAACATTATCGGCACCTTTAAAACCAAGCGCATCATCATCTTGAGAACCAATTATTGAAATTTCAACTGTATCACCATTCATTTCACCTTCAATTGATTCTTTTAAAGTTAATAGGGCAATATGTATAGCATCTTCTAATTCTAATTCTTCGTTCCATCTTTTTTCTAAAAATGTTTTTGCTGCATTGGAACCTTTACCAATTGCAGTTGCCTTCCATGGGAAATACGATCCTGATGGATCAACTTGGTATAACATAAATCCATTATCTTCATCATGACCACCAACTAATAATGAGACACCAAATGGTCTAACACCACCACTTTGAGTAGCATCTTGCATAATTTTGGCAATCTCTGAAACAAGTATCTTTGTAGGTGGATATTCATTATAAATTCTTTTATAGTTGGTATGTGAAACTTTTCTAGATTTATCCGTTAGCACTCTGAAATCAGGTCCCATACCGGCATATGTCACTCCAATATCTGGTGTAATTTGTACAATTTTATCAATAAAATCAGAATTAATCAACACTGATGATGATTTCTTCTCAGTTGCTAAAACAATACCATTTGTTGCTTTTATACCTAATGATGTAACACCTTGTTTAACTGCTGCTAATGCATGTTCAATTTGTTTCAATTTACCACTAAAATAATATGTTAGTAAATTTAAAAGATAATTTAATGATTCTCTAATACTTACCTTGGGGAGAATGTTGTTAATGAGAAAGAATATCTGTCAGCCATTGATATGTATGTAATGTGTGTGAATATATATATATACGTCTCTAACAATCAATTGAATCGGTATAAAATATTAAATAAAATTCATTTCTTCAGTACAAATCTTCCCTTTTCAAATATTTTGTTTCTCTCAGTGGCAAAATACGCATTTTCTTTGTATTTTTTTTTTTTTTTTGGAAAAAATTCAATTTTTAATATTATACATCTCTACACGCAACATTTGAAAATTTTTTTTTTTTTTTATAAAAATTTTATTTTTTTTGGTGCCCGAGAGAGGGAGAGAGGACTAACAAACCTCTTGTATGGCATGGCATGTATATTTATAGGAAGGGACGGATGGAAGGATGGTATATCTGTGGGAGGATTTGTATAACTGGAATTAGTTGATTACATTGAAGTACACCATGGCAAAGAAGCCCAAGTCTAATCAGGGAGCTGGAAGTTCTAGTTCTAAATCTAGTATAAATCCAAAGAGAGCAAAATCACAATCAAAAGGTGTTTCAAAGAAGGGTTCAAATGGATCAACTTCTAAAGACTCTAAGAAATCTAAGCAGATCAATTACAATAAGACCAATAGAAAATCAAGTAAATTGAAAAATGTTGGTGAGATGCAACCAAAGCTGGGGAAAAAGGCAAGAACTAAGAAGAATAAGAATAAGACTAAACCTATAGAGAAGGAAAGCTCAGAGTCCCCACTGTCAAGATCAAATTCATTTGGTGCATTGAGTGAGATTTCTGATGATGAGATTATTAATATATCAGAAGATTTCGATTCTAATTCAGATAGTGATGGCAATGATATAGTGATGTTAGATTCATCTGATGAAGAAGAACAAGAGGAACAAGACAGTAAGAGTACATCACCTGAAATTACGACGTCTAAGTTAAACTCATTAACAGATAATGCAGACTATATAGCTCTTGATGATTCATCAGACGATGAAAGTACGAAAAAATCCAAATCAAAGGATAATCACGATGAATTTGACTATGATAACTTTGATAATGAAAATAGTGACTATGGAAGTGATTCAAATGAATATCTAAGTAATGATGAATCAACATACCATACAAAATCAAGAATACACAAGGCAGGTGAAACACATTCTAAGTATCCTTGGATACGAAACAATGATCATTCTAAACAGATTGAATTATCAGATTGGTTAACAATGGAGATTAAAGATTTTATAAATTATATCTCTCCTTCAGTTGAGGAAATTAAATCTAGAAATGGACTTGTCAAAAGATTAAATGATAGTATAACATCAATGTGGCCAGATTCAGAAGTTCATTGTTTTGGATCTTTTGCTACAGATTTATATCTGCCTGGTTCAGATATTGATATGGTTGTTGTTTCTAAAAAGAGAAATGGGAAGTACGATAACAAATCTTCTCTATATCAACTATCATCCTTCTTAAGAACTCGTGGTTTAGGTGTTAATATTCAACCAATTGCAAAGGCAAAAGTGCCCATTATTAAATTCGTTGATCCTGATACTGGAATTCATATCGATATATCATTTGAAAGAACTAATGGTATTAAAGCTGCAGAATTAATTGTTTCATGGATTAAAGATACACCGGGTTTAAGAGAATTGGTCCTTATTGTTAAGCAATTTTTATCAGTCAGAAAATTAAATGTTGTTCATACCGGTGGTTTAGGTGGGTTTGCCATTATATGTCTGGTTCGTTCATTCTTGAAAATGCATCCTCGTGTTAGTACCGGTTCCATTGATCCACTTGATAACTTGGGGGTTCTTCTAATTGAATTTTTCGAACTTTATGGTTATAACTTTGGTTATGATAATACTTGTATTGCATTCAATGATAAAGGTGATCCAATGTACTTGACTAAAACTTCAAATCCTTCATTACAAGGACGTAATCCATTCACATTAGCTATACAAGATCCACATGATCCAGATAATAATATTTCTAGAAGTACGTATAACTTGAGAGATATTAAAAGAGCTTTTGGTGGTGCTTTTGAACTTCTTGCTAATAAGTGTTACGATATGCATAATGCTACATATAAGGAAAGACTAGGACAATCAATCTTGGGAGATATTATCAAATATAAAGGTAAACAGAGAGATTTTGAAGATGCAAGAAGTACAGTTAGAAATCACGCTTTTGCCAAGGCAAGTAGTTCCAAAAAATTTGATGAAGGATTGCCACCATTACCATCTCAAAAGAAAGGTAGAGACTTGCACAAAGATTTTGAATTCTATTCTGATATGTCCGATAGTGAAGAGTCAGAAAAGGAAACTGCAGAATTAACAAGTATATATGAGAAATCACAGGAAACTTCTAAAAATTCATCAAAAGGGAAATCAGCAAACAATAATGCCAAGATTGATGCATTAATGGGAGTCACTCAAGAAGAAAATGAGGATGATGATGATGATAACTATAATCCAGAAATTGGTTTTTTGAATGCTAAAGTTCAGCAATCTAATGTTGACAGCGATGAAGATAGTGAATCAGAGAATGAGAACTCTAAGAAAACATCAAAGACCGGTATTGAAAAGACAAAGAAAAGAGAATATTGGTTACAAAAAGGGAGTACTTTCTAAATTTTGAAATACCTCTATTGTATATAAATTATATGTATAACTTAATCGAATTACTTTAAAAAAAATTATTGTTGTAAAAAAAAGATTCACCCCAAACACCTACTAAAATTACAATTACGCTTATGTTTTTTTTTGAAAAAATATTAAATAGAATGCAATGTTAATTATAGAATGATATCAATATACAAAAACTGATTAGTTGGTACTGTTTCTTTCCATTTCTTCGTGAGTGTTAGCTTGTTTGAATTCAGCAGTTTCTTCGTCAAAAGTTTTTTGTTCGAAGGCAAGTCTTTCTTCTTCTGCTTCGTCAACTTCAACACTACCAAAGGCACCATTTTTGTTTTCTGGACCAATCAATGTAATCAATAATGTGTAACCGAAAACACATCCAACGAAAATAGCCATAACTTTAGCGTAATTGTAAATACCAGTTTGACCATCTCTTTCAAGAGGGAATTGTTCACCAATGGTAGTTTCAATAGTTGATGAGGCAGATGAAGCCAAGTTACCTAATTGATAAGCGCAACCAACAACAAAAGATCTGAAATCTGGTGGAGCTAATTCAGATAAATGAACTGGAATAACACCCCAAGCACCTTGGACAAAGAATTGTAAGAAGAAAGCACCGGCGTTAACAGCTGGACCTTCAACGAAAGCCCATGGGTAAATTAAAGCACCACCACAGATACAACAGATAATGATGGTTAATCTTCTACCAAGGAAGTTAGAGAAATGACCAATAGTAACACCACCAGTGATAGCACCAAGGTTGGCAACAGAGTTGGTAACAGTAGAGAAATCAGCAGAGTAACCGTATTGTTTAGTTAATAAAGTTGGGTATAAATCTTGAGAACCATGACTCATAAAGTTGAAACCAGCCATTAATAAGACTAAGTAAATAATAATTAACCAGTAAACCTTTAATGAAGCAATAGCTTTTTCTTTGAAAGTTGGTTGAGCAATGTTGTGTTCAATATTGTATCTTTCAGTTTCTTTTTGTCTTTGGAAAGCTTTAGTATCTGGTAATAGACTTCTAGCTAAGATAATTAATGAACCGCAACCGGCACCGAACCAGAATAAAGATCTCCATGTCTTTTTAGTGTTATCAGCAATAGCTCTAGTGAAAACAACAGCCATTAAATAACCGAAAGCATAACCTTGTTGTAATAAACCAGAGATGAAACCTCTAGCTTCAATTGGACAATCATCTAAAGCATTGGCAGCAACTGAACCGTAAACACCACCAAGTAAAACACCGAATAAAGATCTAACTAATAAAAATTGTTCATAATTCTTAATGAAACCTGAACCAATTTCTAAAATACACATCAAGGTCAAATTTAAAATTAAAGGCCATTTTCTACCATATTTATCAGCCAAGTAACCAAATATGAAAGAACCAACAGATCTCAACATAAGAACCAATGTAATACCCCAAGTGATATCTTTAACAGTCTTATCGAAATCTACAGCTAATTTAGAAGCATTTAAGGAAATTGAAAAGAAATCGTACGCATCCCATGACCAAGCACAGAATGAAACAAATATAATTAACCATTGTCCACGTGGGATTAACTTTAAACCTGGTAAAGGATTTAATAAATGTCTTTGATCTATCAGACTTTGTTTAGACGGGAATAATTCTGTCACTCTAGTCTTCATATATTTTTTAATGGCTCTTGAAGAAAAGTCTGGTTTGTGCATAACACCACCAGTTTCTTGGTGTTCATTTTGATAACTATCCTCCTTAGTAATGGAGATGGAATCTGCATCACTCATTTTTTTTCTGTATATTAAATATTAATTAGCTATGATGTATACCTGTATACTTCAATAGATTTGTATGTATATTTTCTCCTTGAATGTAGATATATATATGTGTGTGTGTGTATGTATATATCCTATTTAAATATTATATAGCAACAGAGAACAGTTGAAAGAGGATTGACTATATATATATATATACTATACTTGAAAATAAGTTATTCAATTAAATTTTAAAAACTTAATAGTACTTGCTACCTTAAGGAGTAGATAGAGAAATAAAAACCAAACTGGGTTTAAAAGAAGATATGTCTACGTTTATATACAAACAGAAACACAGAGAAAAAAATTTCTTGCCTATACTATCTAGATATACCATGGAAAAAAAAATGAAAACTACTTGGTAACGAAAAAGGTTTTTAAGCAGTATAAGGTGGGGGAATACATAATAGAAACACAATATACATAAATAACTCTTATTGTTTAAAATTGATAATCAACAATCAAATGGCTTTAGCAATATCCAGGAGGTCATGACTTTTTTATTCAACTTAAAATTTTTAATCTGAAAAAAAAAAATTTTCGTTTTTTTACACCTTTAAGGAAAGCAAGATCTTTTATCTGCTATTATACTACCAATTAAATTTCAAATACATGCAATCACTAAAAGAGCGGAATAACCTTTCATGCATGTTGGAGAACTTCAGAGTCTAAACAATAGAAAGGTAGTGCGCATTTACCAATCTATTTAAATTGACGTTCAGCACTAATTGTACATGTAATTGGTACGATACTTTAAGTTAAATTTTAAACATTATAAGCTTAATAATTAAGCTGTGTTACGTGTATGTGTACGTGTGTACGTGTGTACGTGTGTACACGTATACCAGGCGGCCGTGGAGTGTCGACGGCCGGTATGTATATATATATATATATACATATAATATAATATTTAATATATATACGTGTCTAGGCCGGTAGTTTTTGCACAATGTGCACGGACTTGAAAAGTTTCCCTGTAATGTGTGGGGACAGTCAATTTAATGTCAATTTAGTTTTTTTGTCTTGGGGGGAAGAGAAAGCTGGGGTGTTATTTTACTTTTTGGGAAATTCTACACCTGGGAGGAGGGGAGAGACCTACAGAGAGTGGTGGAGTCCTTCCCCTGAGCCATGAGACAGAGCAAGCCGCAAATTAAAGTTTATACAGGGAAAGTTCATTTGAATAAGCTTGGTTGTAATATATATAATAATATATAATAATATATAATATATATATCTATTATAATATAGTATAGTATATTAGTAAATACGTTGCGTTAGAACGGAGGAAAGAAAGTATAGTAAAGTGGGGTGAAGCTGCTGTGCGACTTTTGACATGCTAAGCTAGCTAAATACGTGTGTAGCAGTTATACATGGCATCTCTTGGCCTTGGCACAGGGCCAAGGCATAGCCAAGGAGACCCAAGAACTTTAATTGCCTGGTATCTATCTAGGCTAGATACAGTTTATTTAACTCCATGGCACGCGACATATATATATATTTGTCCAAGAGCCCTCTAAAATCCCCGGGCTTTCAACCGGTGAAAGGGAAGCGGGCGCCTATTACTAAATTTAACCAAGCTCCGAAACCTATAATATATTAACCTACAACTATTAGATGGTAATAATTTTCTATCATATATTATATATATACCGTAAATTATCAGCAAACTAGAATAAGGTGATTTGGTTTAAACCTTTAATATACCGGGTTGGTTGCAACTTGGGTTAAATAGAATTAATAACTATGAAAGGCTATAAATGATATTGCAAAGCATTATAAGCATGATGGGGGGGTAGAGATTTTCAAGGCATGGTAGTAATATCTAGTAGTATATACTTATTGCTACGTACCATAATGCTTTAAATTGCCATTTTAGGCGTGAAAGTTCACTCACCTAATTTGCTATAAAACTGAAACTGAGAACGAGCCTTCCGGAAATTAATAAACCAACGGTATTTATATACGCATCAGGATTTTGTAACTGAATTAAGTGCGTGCGTTCGCATCTGAACGTACGTACACACGAATCTCTATATGAATATTATGCTACGCACAAATCACGGCGCCTTCGCCGGGGGTGTCTGTCTGCAGGTAAACCTCATCTACGTGCAGATTTTTTTGGTTTTTTTTTTGCGTACAAATTATACTGTTTGGCATGCGCACGATATACTTGTCTTCACGATAAAAAATCTGTAACTGATAGGCATTGAATGAAAAAAAGCATGACTATCTAAATGACTATACATATGATTCCCCAAATTAAGTCATCGAGTCATTAGTAATGATTAATTTTAATTACTCTTGTTTTTAAAAAAATATGAAAAATGTCTAAATGAAAAGTTTTTCTCTTAAAATATTCAGCAAGCATCGATAATTTAAAAAAAATTTGACGGAATATCCTTCAATGGGCTTTGTACAGGTTGTGCTAAGGATTAAAACAGGATTACCGTAAGCTCTTAAAATTCCATGTACACCCCGTCTAATTGAGGACTACTAATTATGTTATGTATATGTATATTATATACTATATAGTAATATACCATGGGGTATACTTTTCGCTCATGCAACTTTTACCATGTATAATATATATTATATATTATATACATTCTATTATATTGGTATATTGTGAGTATATTAGCACAGTTGTTCTGGATTTCTTATATAGCATTTACTGGTTGTTTATACAAGATTTTTTGTAATAGTGGGGCACTTGGCTATATATAAAAACAATTCATAGCCTTTTGATAGTTTCATTTCATATAGGAGTTGGTTTGGCACTGGGAAAGTGAAAAGTCCTTTCCTTTCATTTTGCGTATATGCTTTGTGTTTCAAAAAAAATCCTATATTGTATATTATATAATATATATACCCCATGTTCTATTGTAGTTATAAGAGTTGAACCCTATGATTTTCTTCCTAATTTCTACGGAAAGAGGGGTTTATCTTTCAAACTCCTATATTCTCCGTTTGCCCTTGGTATATTAAAGAGGGTTATAACTGTTTTCGTAATGAATTTTACTATAGTATCTAGACTATCTACTATTTACAAGAGGGTTATAACTGTTTTGAAGCTGAGATGCACAAATTATACGTATATAATTTAAAATTAGATTTACATTCATGATACGTTCATTGTTAGTACCCCCACTCTTTAAAGCCAACCGTTGCAGTAAATCGTACTACATTTGTTGGTTAAACAGCATCTTCTTTGTTGGATATCTTATATATATGAAGGAGATAACAAAAAAAATTTAACCAATTCATCGACTCAATTACAAGTTAAAGTGCAAATCTCTTGTTTGATTAAATTGAGGAGTAATGTCTATTTCAGTGGACTTAAATGTGAAACGATGTTTCTCATTTATCTGATTTCATGGTTGCCAAGAGGATATCCTTGACAGCTAGCTAATTTCTTTAGTGTACATAATTTAAGAAGTTAGACATTTCCTAAGCCTGTATCCTATTTTCTCTGCCTTGTTTTTATTCATATTATATACAATGTACATAATTATATACATAAAATACATCTCTTGGTGGGCCTCGTATACTGTTGTATAATGCTATGATTGGTTTCCTTTATTATACGGTCAACTCCTTTTCAATTCACTAGATGCTCATTTATATATATTTAATTATACTTTTGAAGACTTTCTTCTTTGATAAAATTGTGAGATAAAACTAGAAGGTGTTTACAAAACTTAGGTCTATCATCTCTATTTCAAGTCATGGTGAGCATGAGAGATATCAAACTCCAACTCGAATTTTCTAAAGTAACCGTCGCTGAACAGTGCAAATTTCAGATATATATATAACTCGTAATGCTTAATCACAATACCATGTGACTTGAATCAGCATTACTATAGCACTTACATAATAAATTTTAAATAAACCAAACCGTAAACAAAAATTAAAATTAAAATCACAATACATAAGGCGGTGAAATTTGTTTGCTTTGAAAAAAAAAGAAAACATTTATATATATTTCAAATCTACACACCCTTTTTTTCTAAATAAATTTCTTAATTAAGTAACTTCTTTTCAACTAAGTAATCGTAGATTTTTTCAACAGCTTCATCAACAGATAATTTACTTGAATCGATGTGAATTTCTGGATTTTCAGGAGCTTCATATGGATCACTGATACCGGTAAAGTTCTTGATGATACCTTCTCTAGCCTTTTTGTATAAACCTTTTGGATCTCTTTCTTCAGCAACAGATAATGGAACATCGATGTAAATCTCAACAAAAGGTAATTGAGATTCTTCGTGTAATTGTCTAGCTAATTGTCTATCATTTTTGTACGGACTGATGAATGAGGTAATAGCGATTGAGGAAGCATCGGCAAATAATTTTGAAACTTCAGAGATTCTTCTAATATTTTCAGCTCTATCCTTTTCGGTGAAACCTAAATCTTTGTTTAAACCGAATCTAATGTTATCACCATCTAATCTATAAGAGTGGATACCCTTTTGTAATAATAAAGATTCTAAAGCACAAGCGATGGTACTCTTACCTGAGGCACTTAAACCAGTTAGCCATAGTGTGGCACCTTGTTGACCATTGAACTTGTCACGTTCTTCTCTTGTTAAATTGTGATGCCATGTAATATTAGTAACCATTTTGTTTATATATGTAGTAATTTATTTTATTTTTTTTGTTTGAATGCGATAGATCGTCAAGATATCGGAGATTATAATCAGACAAATAATGATAAAAGGAATAGAATTCTAGTTATATATGAAATGAAAAAAATGAAAAATAAAAGAGTCGTAACAAAGGAGGAAAAAGATTTTACAAAAGATTTGGAAATAAATTTACTCTAATTCTTTGATCTCCATAGTAGAATATTACAAATCTACCCAAACTTTTAAAATCAATATATATAGATTATATAACTGCAAGAAAAATCTTCACAGAAGCAATATGTACTTTTTTTTTTTTTTGCTCCTTTACATGTTTGGATTTACCCAAAATGGCCCGTATCAGTAAGCAAATAGTACTAAAACAGTGTAAAATATACCAATTTTGAAAAATTTTAGCGCAAATGTTGTAATAGACATCCAATCACGTGATATTTCATACATAAATTCACTAAAAATAATTCATTGTGGCGGGGAAGTTTACTGTCTGTTGTCAAATGTTTATGTGTCAATAATAAGTGTGGCCCACTAAGGCTTCGCGCGGCATTTGTAGATTAAAATTTAAACTTTAGGAGATAACCGGTAGAGTGTACGGTTGTGCGCGCACGAACAAGCGCTATCGCTATATATATATACGTGTGTACCATAGCGTCTATGGAATCTAGATATATAGCGCTAGCTAGCTGTATATATATGTAGCATTACTGGAGTATCAGGATTATTGGTATATACAGTAAAGTTCTTCTTGTCTTTCAGAGATGAGGAATTTACGTAATGTACTTGTTTTGCAAATTTTAATCCTTATTTCAATCCCCTTTTTGACCAGCTAGGCCAGCTACTTTCAGGTTAGATAGGCAAAATATATACTATTTATAAGTTTCATTCATAATACTAGTTAAGATTTACCTAAGTTATATACAGGTTGATCATTGATATATACATAAAAATATTCTGTTTTGAAACCATGTTACTAAGGAGCAATATCTCTAATTGTTTGTAAAATGACAGATTTCATACCTTCTCTAGCAAGTTTTGCATCACCTTTAGTTGCTTCAATCAAATCTCCATAGTTCTTAAAGACCTCATTAACTCTAATTTCACCTTGCTGGTCTAATAAAGCATTGTCTTTACATTTAGATTTGATGAATTGAGCTAATTCTAAATCACCCGTTAACAATGTTGTCACAACTAAAGAAAGAATTAATTGTCCTCTAGATGTTGAATTTAATGGATCATCTTTTGGTTTCATGAATAAATCTAGTGATTTATTGTAAATATCAAGAGCTTTTTCACCATTTCCAAACCAAGTGTGGTATAGCACTAGAGAAGCTAAGTTTGATGCAGGTGGTGGTAAAGATTGAGATTGAGGAATCAAGACTTCTGCAACGTTAAGTAACTTATCATCGTTGTTCGAGATGGCATCATAGATAACTGCTAATGAAGTGATTGATCTCAAGTCTCTAAGTTCAAATGACTCTTGAGAAACTTTAGTCTGGTATGCATCATAAAGTAAGAATGTCTGTTGAATATTACCAGTGTGGAATCCAGTAGATTTTAAAAGTGATTTTCTCATTTCTTGATTGCTGTCTAGATTCAAAGTTAAAATTTTTTCAACAATTTCTCTTGTTGCATCTTGAGCGGAGTATGGTTTAACTGAATCTAATTCAATTTTAGTTGATATTTCATTATAGTTTTCAGAGTTTTCTAATTCAACCAATTGTAAGTTTGAAATTGGATTGAAAACTTTAGTTAGAATGGCTTCTGATGGATCTTTACCGTTGTTTCTTAAACTTTGATATAGGTATAAAAGGTCACTATTTTTCAAATTTTCAAATTCTTTCAATAAGATGTCTTCAATGATTTCATTAGAAATTTCAAAACTAGGTATAATTTTACTAAGTTGTAATTCAATCAAATCTGTCGCTAATTTTCTTGAAGTTTCAGAATCAAGATTGGATTTATCTTTCAATGAGCTGAAGATATCTAAAATATGTTCCACCTTGGTTAAATCCAATTTTGTGGAACCATCTCTAATATCAGCTTTATCACCATTAATAATCTTCTTTAAAACCTCGGTATATAATTCATCACTTGGTTGTGTAACGTTAAATTTTTTGAATAAAGCATAACTTGAGCTGACTCTTCCTGGATTATATTTAATCATCTCGGTGATAGAACCATGGGATAAATCAGTAGGTTCAATATGCCTACTAACAACGGTAGAAACGGAATAATCAAACTGGGTGAATTTTTCAATCAATGAGTTGAAATGTTCAATCTTATCTTCAATCTTAATATTTGTATCAGATTTGATAAGTTTACTAAGTTCAGTTGATAAATCATACAAATGATCAACTTCTTCCTCTTTTGTATCTTTAACTAAGGTCTTATAATGATGATCTATAATATCGGAATATTTTAATTCGTTAGATGACCACTGTGGTAGTTTTGCCAGTGTATCTTTAATGGAACTATGACTAGCCACATTCAATAGAATAGAAGTAGTAGCTCTATAATTTCTCACTGATGATGTAGTCACTAAACGTCTAGTTGATTTGGATAAATGGCGTAACATGTTTAGTCTAGGGTATCAATAACAAGAATTTATATATGAAAATATAAAAAAATTAAAATGGAGGAGCTAAACGATTATAGTCATGAAAATATTAAATCCTATATATACTAAATAGGCAATCTGCATGTAAAATTCTAGAAGAAAAAAAGAAAAAAAATAAACCCATGATGAGCAATAAAAAAAAATTATTTCAGTGCGAAAGAAAAAAATTTTAATTTAAGGGTAAACTAATAAATAAATTTTAAAAAGAAAGCACCCATGCTGGGAGTCGAACCCAGAATCTTTTGATTAGAAGTCAAACGCGTTAACCATTACGCTACACGGGCTTTGGATGTGTCAAATTTGGGCATGGTTTTCCAAGCCAAATTTGATAAATTAATTGTAGTTTTTTAAACAATAAAGCCAATAATTTGTTTCCTTGTCACATTAGTGGAAACTGAATTGCACTAGTGAATTAAAAATTAATAGATAAACCAAATGAATAGTTTATAAATGCTAAAAAAAGGACTAGAATCTGGGAAAAAGTCAATTTTAAATTTTGATCCAGATTGAATTTACTCACTATTTAAAATTTAAACTTAAATTAAATCCACTGTAACTAAAACTTTTAATTAAAATTAAGTCCAAGACTAAATTTAATGCTCTTACTTTGACAGCTTTAGCTGTAAGATATATAGTAATTCAAGATAACAAAGAAAGACTCAAGAAGTGTATAGAAAAAAAAAATTTTAATGAAATACCAAAGAGCTAAGAGCTAGGAGCTAGGAGAAAGGAGATACATGATACAACGATAAATGATAAATGATAAATCAAATAAACAAGAATTGAAAAAATGGTAGACAGTGAACAGTGAATACCCCAGACTCCAATTCAACTCAATCAAAAATTACTGATACAATGTAATTACCAACCTATACCTCTAATCAGCTTAAAATACAATATATGAAATTTTAATCGCCTTACAGGTAAATCTAGTATAGGCAGTATGCCATATATATATATATACTAGCAACGTACCGATTAAACCGCGTTTCATGTACGTACGTACTCACCGATTCACCGAGAGAGTTAGTAAAATTTCCCTAGGTCACAATTGATAAGAGAATTGAGTACGTACGTACGCGTAGGCCGTTCTTAGAGAAAAAGAAAAAAAAAAAAACACATGAATTACGTAAACATTCTGGAACATTTAATTAACTCTGGCGACTGCCCAGTGCTATTTAGCTGCTAATATTATATGGCAATGAGTAATTGATTATAAGCTTTATAATGTATATAGTACACACACACACACACACACACACATATATATATATATTCTATATAATTATATAATTCCAAACTATAAGAGTAAACCTGTATACACACTACATAAAATAAATATTAAATACCTTATCAAAGACATTTTAATCGATGATTATTTGTTGGACCCTTAAAAAATTGATTATATAATAATTTTAGCTATAAAAATTGCTGGGGTTGTTTTTGTTTTTGTTTTATTTTGTTCCATGTGATACTTCCGATAGTTACACAGAAAATTTTGTACGTATACGCTAAACAAAGAGAGAAAATTATGGGTTGTTATAGTACGTCAATTTAATTAAAGACGTTTGTAATAGGCAGTGCCGTCTATTATATTATACGATGTACATTTAGTGTCGTATGTAGATATTCTTTTGCTATATACAGTATTATGATTATACAGTAGATAATATATTATATAATATATAATATATACTATATACAACTATATAGGATAGTAGTATAGTGTTATAGTATAGTGGTATAGATCACAGGATACGGAATACGGGATACGGTGTTGGGTAATATTTACCCATTGACACACTATATATATAACAATAATCATAAACAGTCTCTCTAAACCAATTGGTATAAAACATAATCAAACAGAAGGACAATAAAAAAGAAAAAGAAAAAGGAAAAAGGAAAAAGAAAAAGGAAAAAAGAAAAAAGAAAAAATGCTTAGCATTGAGCAGAGCAGAAAGTTGAACCTCCTCACAGGGCGAGCCATTTGCCATTTTTTGTTATAAAAATTATAAAAATTAATCCCACAAAAACAACAAGACTCGAAAAGGTTTGAGTTTCAATCTTTTTTTTTTTTTAATATTTTTTTTCTTAATTGTTTTTTTTTTCTTTGTATGTTCCTTGTTGATTTTATATACATAAATATATATATATATATACATATACATACATACATACATTATATTGTATATTTGAATTGAAATTTTGGTATATTTTTTTCTTGTAAAGCAGAAGTACAGAGAATACAACAAACTTTAAAATTTTTTTTTTCTTGTTCTCTTCTTTCCTTCCCCCTTTGTAAGTTTTGTCCAAGAAGTCTTGTTCATTTCTTCTACAACTACTACTCCTTCCATTGATTACAATCTGGTATAGAATCACATTTACTTTTGTATATCTCTATTCAATTGCTTTCACGTTTGTTGAGTCATATACATAGATATACACACATATTCTATACATTTCTTTTACTATACCTAAAAATTTCTTTTTTCTTTTTTCTTTCCTTTGTTCAATACAGACATTGCAATTACATTTACCAAGATCAATCATTAGCAACCGCATACCTATTATAAAGATACTCTTTTCATTCAACCTTCTTTATAATCCCTTCCTCTCTTTCTAATACTTCATTACAAGAGACATTTCAATCTTTCGCCACCAAAAAGCAATATTTTATTGTCTTGAAAATTTTTTTTTCTTTTTTTTTTTTTGTTAAATCTTATCAAAACAAACATAACATTCGCATAAAAAAATGGGTAATGAACCATCTAAACAAAAGGGAAATCCACAATTTTCAAGATCGGATACAACTACATCTGTTAGATCTTCAAGATCAATAAGAAGTAAAAAATCTTCAAAAGATCAAATATCAAATAATGAAACGTCAAGTAATAAAGGTACTCCATCGCCCATGATAAGTAGACGAAATTCAACTAAATCTGTAGGAGATTTAAATGATAATTTTAACAAGTTAAATATTGATAATGATTATAATTATGACTATATAAATGATGATAATAATAGTGAGTCAAGAAAATTATCAACAACCCCTCAAATAAATATAGATGGTGAAGATTATAGCAAATTACCTCCTTCAATGGTTTCAATGGCTCCTAAAACACCTATACTTAGAATGAATTCAACATCTTCACTTCCGATACAACAACAAATTGATGGCACTTCAAGACGAGCTTCAATGTCAGGTCAAGGTTTAAACATTGATATACCTACACTTGGTTCTTCCAACTCTTACAACAATAACAATAATAATATTAGTACGAATAGTATTACGAGTAATAATGTCAATAGTATAGACAATATATCAACTAGTTATAATTCAGGAAATGAAGGTAGTCCATCACAACATCAATATCAACAACAACAACAACAGCAGCAACATCATCAATTACAATCAAATCAAACGAGTCAAAATCCACAATTATTATCTACATCCGCTAGAAGTAATTCTTCATTTGGCTCTTATAATAAAACTCCAACGGTGGAAAATAATTTCCCAAGATCTCCTATCGAAATAACAAATGGAGAAGTTGTTGACAATTCAACTTTAAATATAGAGGATTTAATACAAAGATTATTAGATGCAGGTTATTCTGGTAAAAGAACAAAATCAGTCTGTCTTAAAAATAGTGAAATTGCCATGATTTGTTCAACAGCAAGAGAAATTTTATTAAGTCAACCAACACTGTTAGAATTAAGTGCACCTGTTAAAATTGTTGGTGATGTTCACGGACAATATAGTGATTTAATTAGAATTTTCACAAAATGTGGATTCCCACCAGCTGCAAACTATTTATTTTTAGGAGATTATGTCGATAGAGGTAAACAATCTTTGGAAACAATTTTACTATTACTATGTTATAAAATCAAATACCCAGAAAATTTCTTTTTGTTAAGAGGGAATCATGAATGTGCACAGATAACAAGAGCTTATGGATTTTACGATGAGTGTAAAAGAAGAACAAATTTGAAAACTTGGAAAATTTTTATAGATACATTTAACACTTTACCTATTGCTGCCATTGTCGCTTCTAAAATCTTTTGTGTTCATGGAGGATTATCACCTGTTTTAAATTCAATGGATGAAATACGTAATATTAAACGTCCAACAGATGTGCCCGATTTCGGTTTATTGAATGATTTACTATGGTCTGATCCTGCAGATACAAATAATGAATGGGAAGATAATGAAAGAGGTGTGTCTTATTGTTTCAATAAAGTTGCAATCAATAAATTTTTAAACAAGTTCCAATTTGATTTAGTCGTTAGAGCTCACATGGTTGTTGAAGATGGTTATGAATTTTTCAATGATAGATCACTAGTTACAGTTTTCTCAGCTCCTAATTACTGTGGTGAATTTGATAATTGGGGTGCTGTAATGAGTGTTTCTGAAGAACTACTATGTTCTTTTGAACTATTGGATCCTTTAGATAGTGTCGCTTTAAAACAATTAATGAAGAAGGGAAAACATGAACGTCGTAATGCCGCCTTAACTTATGCTAATTCTTCTCCTGGAAATACACAATCTTACTAGAGGAAAATAACAAAAATACAAAAAAAAACAAAAATACTTCTTACGAATTTCGAACATATATATATACATATATCACATAACTATATAGCATATACAGTATATATTATATACTTTATTTATTTATTATCAGGGTGATCTTTCAATTTAAACAAAAAACTCAAAACACAAAAAAAAAAAAACAGACAAGAATAAGAAACCTGAGTTTATTCTTGTCAAATTATTCTCTTTTATACCTTTATTATGAACTTGCTTTTCTGCGATAATTCTTTCTTTTTCTTTACTTTACTAGCTATACGAGTAGTGCAGTTATTTTTTGATTACTTTAATTTAGTTATATAATCAATATTACTTAAAGACGTGTAGAGTGTCTATTGTTTTTCCACAATAGTCCACCAATTATCTCTTTCATATCCTGAATCAATCACAACACCTCCTGCTGAAGCACAATCTTCATTCAACTCATTTTTTTTGTAAAGGTGGTAGAATCTCATCTTTGTTTCTGGTTTAACTTCTTCCTTTTCTTCTTCTTGAGTTGATTCTGGTTCTTGCTCTTCAACTTGTTCTGGTTCTGGCTCTTGTTCTTCACCTCCCTTCTTTCTTCTTAATGGGTTCTTTGTCTTCTTCTTTGGTTGATTTTTAGCCAAGACCCATGGAACTAGTATATCCTGATCCATACCTTCTTTATATCCCCTCCTACTCTTTTCTTGTTCTAATGCCCAACAGTAGATTAATGCTCTTCCTCCTTTATTTAAAACTCTTAATATTTCAACCACTGCCTCTATACGTCTCTCCCTTGTTGAAAAATGATGAATAACTGCTATGGAAATGGCAAAGTTGAAAACATTATCAGCATGCGGAAGACTTAATCCATCAGAAACAAGTAAATCGTTATTAACTTCGCTTTCATGTAATTTAGATGCCTGATCAATCAACCCGGTAGAATAATCTGAACCAATCATGTAAAGTTGAGGATTGATATTCAAGTATTTACCATTACCACAACCAACATCAACACCTAATGAATATGGGGTTTGATCACCTAAAAATTGTGTCACTATAGGCCATGGTTTATAACGTGTCTGTGAAAAATGTTGTGCTATATCATTGTAAACGTCATGGACATATAATGATTCTTGTAACTGAGGAGTTGGAGTTGTCTTGAATTTTATCGTTTCATTCAAGATTTCCTCTGGACTAGGTTGTAAATTTGAAGACATCTTATCAAGTGTGTGTAAATGTACTTATACTATATTTTACTCTACTCTTCCATAAGACAACTATAAAGTAATACTAAATTATCCTTTTATCTTTTGAAAAAAACGAAGATTTCACAACCAAAAAAAAAATACAAAAATTAAAAAAAAAAAAAAAAAAAAAAAAAAAAAAAAAAAAAAAA
>JAJLSX010000072.1:12606-33592 GCA_030567815.1 Ogataea piceae | reverse complement strand
ATATTAGAGATACAATTAGATGACGAATGAGAATACCGACGAGAAGAAAGTCACTACTAAATATTTTTTCAAGAGAAACATACAGATAGTAACGTTAGTGTTTGTTATTGTATTCTCTTATTGGGTACCACAATTTCTTACCACTATCCATAATAAATACGTCAAGTACAGATATTTACCAGAAGATGTTATCCATTACTATATTGAACAACCACTGGACGATGTCACTATCAAAGTCCCCGTTTATTATCAGTCCGATGATCTATTCTTCCCCGATTTGAAAGAGGCGTTGTGGATTCAAATAACGGAAAGGTTAAAGAATGAGGAACAAACAGCTATCAATTTCGAGATTGAGTTTAGAGAGGGATCTATGGACACTTACCGTAAAGGTGACTATAACCAAGATATAGATATAATGAATGACGAGTCATATCTATTTGATCAAAATGCACTTTTTTTAAAATTGATACTTAATTCAGAGAATGGTATCTATGTCGATGGTGTGGAAGGTATATCTGATTTATACTATACATTAAAATCTGTCAATACGAACGATTTACCATTCTTTGTGACTCAGTTGATACTTGACAATTGTTTTAATAAAGAATTGGAGTATTATTCAGTTGATAGTTTTTATAAAGTTTTCCAACCGGATTCAAGTTTAAACTCTCTATTACACGTTACAAGTACTAACGACAATCTAGAACTTGTTGATGTTACCGAGAGTAAAGTTAAAGTTATTTTGAAATTGTCAATGTTGGGCGGGATATTAGATTGGTACATTAGTGAAGCTGTTGAAAAATATATGGAACCTATGCTACGTGATTTATCACAATTTTATGAATTTGAAATAGTTTATAGCGATTTTGACGTTGAAAAACACTTGATAAGAGAAGAAAAGTATATTGATGAATACTTCCCAACTGAACTAACCGATTTACCAGTATTGATCGATTACTACGAGTCAAGTAAATTGGAAAGCAGTGATAAAAATGCAACTAACGACGATCTAACAGTTCATTTAGTTTTTTATCCATTTGAGCTTGCACTTGGAGGATTGATTGAAAATAAAACCGTTGATGGTAGAAACATTTATTCATCATCAGAGAATACAATTTTGCAAATTGATAAATGGGGGTCCATATATTTTGGTCATTTCAAATACTCTTTAGACTATTCATTTGGCACGAGTCCGCAATTGAAACCAATTGTTTCACATGATAAATTAAGAGACTGTATATGGTCATTTAATGAAGAAATATTGGATCAATTAGGTTTACCCCATAGTAATATGGCACCATTCTTAAGAATTGGTATGTTTAAAAGAATTCAAATTGTCAAATATTTAACTCTATTCTCACACAAGTTACTACTGATTGATAAGTCACTTAACAGTACAACTAAATATATAAACAGCGATACTATAAACTCCATACTGAAGTGTTTCCAACTACGGTACGAAGTGATTGATCATTTAGATAACTTCAACTGGGATGAAGGATTAGAGAAAAGTTTAAAAATGAACTTACTTATGAATGACGTTTTAAAAAATCTTAAAAAGAAGTGATCTTTTGCCACTGTATCTTTGTTTGCCACTGAATCCCCCCTTTTTTTTTCATGTTCTGTTTCCAATTGAAAAGGTATAAAAAGGGACTTTATTCCTCTTTTTATATCTTTATATTCCTTGTATACTTTATTTATTCTATTCTTTTCTATATCAAATAAAACACACCGAAATGTTGTACGAATTTAAAAACTACTCTATAGTGGCCTCTACCAAATACTCTCATCCTTTAATATTTGAACCTGCACCTCCACCAATTTACATCTATTGTGATGCCGTTAAGAAACCATTCCAAGACGATGAATTTCTAAAACATCTTCTTAAAAGTTGTGATTTAAGTGGATCAAGAAAATTATACCACCAACAACAACGTAAACTTGAAATTAAACAAGAGATGCTTCTCAAACATCCCATCTTAAATGTAAACTATTTCTACTCAAAGAGAGAATACGATAGATATATAGATAATAAAGTAGATATCTACATTAAGAAGAATAATTTAATGCCAGATGAAACTTATCCAATAATGGAAAAGCCAACTTTCAAAGAGATTGACATATCTAAGTTTAAGTATACCTGGAATGAATATTTGAAAGGCTATCAATTTGAAGATGAAGAAGATTTACAAAAATTTGCCAAAGATGCAGATATAATATGGTTCTATGGGAATTGTGGTGATAAGGTATACATTCGTAAAGTTTACTCTGTAATTGAACGTAACTCTGAACTACTGAATGAAGTTTGTACCGCCCATATTCGTTCAAGAATGCTATACTTTGATAGAACTTTGAATGAATGTATGTTTAACTCTTTAAATGATAACTTTTACTCGTAAATTTCGCCACATTTTTCCTTTTATTTTTGATCCCCTTTTTATATTATGTAATCTCAATTACCTAACGTCTTACATAATTTTTTTAAAAATAAATTTTTCTTTGAGGAAAAAAAAAAAAAAGAAAAAGTTGTAACCAACCAAAAGTTGAAGATATATAATGTTATTTTTCAAGTATTTAATAGTGTTTTATTTAGTTATATATGTTATATATTATAATACAAATAATTTAAGGATACTTTATATTGCAAAAAAACAAAAAAATGTCAGCAACAAAGAATATTGCGGGTTCAATCAAGAAGATTGTCGGTTTATTGGAGAAACTACCAAATGATAAAGTGAAGCACTATGCCTCATTTAAATTTACACAAATTGAAAGATTCTGTAATATTGGATCGATACCTATTCCAAAGAAAGTGCAAGAGGAGAGAATTATAGAAGATAAGAAACAACAAAATTTAGTCAAGTTAGATGTTGACAAGTTGAAGAAGATGGTTTTCGCTGAAAAGGAAACTGAACCAAATTATATGAAGGATATATTTTCAGAAGCAATTTTAAATGAACAGTACAAGTCTTTGAAAAGTATTTCTGATAGTAAATGGAATGATTATTATCCAATCAGTGATAAATTATTACAACCAAAGGGAAACCCAAATTATTATACTAGATTAATGGGAGATGTTAACAAGGGAGGCCAAGTTAAAGAAAGTATTTTCACCGCTTTTAAAACAATTATGACTGGTAAATATTAAAGGATGTATATATATGTAATATGTTCAATTTTTGGTTTGTGTATATAGGAAAAAAAAAAGGCTTTCTTTTTTTGATGTAATTGTTATACAGTTATATAGTATGGAATAGAAGTAAACTATTTTTTAGCAAATGTTAATTTACATTGTACACCATTAATATCAATAGTATTTCCTAAAACACTTAGACAATGTATAGATTCAGGTTCATTTGAGAATTCGATCAATGCTAAATTTCTAATAGACACATATGATAGATTTAAAAATCCGTTAAAATCAATGAATAAATCACGTAATTTATCTTCATTGATGTTATCACTTGGTAAATTGGTAAGTAATAATATTTTATTAGGTGGATCAATGAGATTTTGTTCTTTGTTATTTGAAAAATCAATAATTTTACGTTTCTTTGAACCGTTTGAATCACTTGATGCATTTGATGAAGGTCTCTTATTTATACTTCTCTTTGTTAATCTTTCTCTCTTTTGTAAATCTGTATATTCATCATACGTTGATGATGGTATATTTTGTTGATCAACTATCTGTTTAACACCCACATCACTATTCAACTTAGCTAAATATATATCCATTGGCTTATCATATATAATTGTAGTATTTAATGCATCAATAGCTCTGATACACTCATCATGTGAATTTAATGTTATAAATGCCTGTCCTCTTAACTGTAGATTTTTAAAAATTGATATACTTTTCACGGGAAGATTATGTGTTTGAAATAATTCTAATAGTGTTGTCCGTAGATTGTCCTTTGACACTTTTTCATTTAAATTTCTAATATACAGCGTACTTATATTCTCTAATGAGTTTAATTCACTCGATTGATCCATATTATTATTATTATGAGCGATAAATGATATAGATATTGGGTACAAAAAAAAAAAAACACTGGTTTATATGCAATTGGCGTATCTCTTCTTTTTTCAAGTTTTTAGTGAGAGAAATGACTAGTCTTATTATATATTGCAAATCTTGAATAAATTTAAATTAATCTACTAAATAACATGTTTTCTTTTTCAGTCTATAATATACTTGCATGCCATATATATATATATTAGAATAATTACATATGTTTTGCACACTGACGCCTTAAGATTTTTTTTCTTTCTTTCTCTCCTAAATAAATTTCTACCTTTAAAATTAGGTAATTAATAACGTAATATAACGATAATAATAATATTAATAATTTAAGGCTGTGCTGAATAATATGTGTAGAGATTTATTTTATGGCTTATCAGTGGTAGAGAGCCCTTAAATTTCCTCTTTTGGAGAGTGATAAGTACCAAAAGGGACGATTGCGACAAAATCGAGGAATATTTATAAGATATATATATATATATATATCTGTACGTACTTTACTACTTGGAAGATAGAGTATATTGTTAATTATCATTTGGTGGAGCAATGATTTTAAATTTAAGCGTGATTTTATCGATTATTGGTTGTTTATCAACAGTCAGTTGTTTACAACAGCCACTTATAACTGTTCAAGATGTTACAACTTATGAAGATTCCAAGTTGAAGTTTTTAGAAGATTATTTTCAAATTGAAGGTGGTGACGATATAAAATTTGACTCTCATATTGATTACTCATCAAATTTAAAGATTATAACTAGAAATAAAGTTGAGTATCCAGATAAAGATGATACCTCAGATTTATACCCTGGTAAGATGGATAGATACCATGGTAATGCACTATCCGGTTTCTTAACATATGCGCATTTACCAATTGAACAACACTGTTTCGATCCAAATTCAGATAGTGAGTATGATATAGCTATCATTGGTGCACCATTCGATACAGGTGTTTCGTATAGACCAGGGGCTAGATTTGGACCCGATGGTATTAGATCTGCCACTAGAAGATTAGGAGCCACTTATTCACCGTATCGTAATGGATTTAACGTTTTCCAAAACTGGGCTAAATTAGTTGACTGTGGTAATGTTCCAATGACACCAATTGATAATAGAATTGCCATTGATCAACTTTATAGAGCTGAAAGGGCAGCATTGAAACATCGTACCACAGATGAAAATCCTGGTAAAATTCCTAGAATACTAACACTTGGTGGAGACCATACAGTTACATTTTCTAGTATTAGAGCAGCGTTTGAAACTTATGGTAAAATTAGTGTTATTCACTTTGATTCCCACTTAGATACCGTTGATCCATACCATATGAATCAAAATGTTACAGACTATGCATCTTTAAACCATGGTACATTTTTATACTGGGCGTATAAGAAGGGTTATTTAACAGATACAAATATACACGTTGGATTAAGAGGTTGGTACGAGGAACCCGATGATCCAAAGAGAGATAGTATTCAATCTAAATTTGATAAAATTTTAGCAAGAGACATAGATAAGGTTGGAATTAATGGTATAATCGATAAGATTAAAGATAGAGTTGGGGATTCTAAAATTTATATAACTTTTGATATAGATGTCCTTGATCCTTCACATGCAATGGGGACAGGTACAGTTGAACCTGGTGGATTTTCAACAAGAGAAGCATTACAAATATTGGATGGATTACAAGGATTAAATTTAGTTGGTGCTGATATCTGTGAAGTTTCCCCACCATTTGATATAGCTGAAGTGACAACACAAACTGCAGGTGAAATTGTTCGTTCTCTACTGGCTCTAATGGTTTTAAAGCCAGTTGTTTAAATGAACTGTACGTGTACGTACGTACAATATCTTTTAAGAAATTTACCCGCACCAAAAAAGAAAAAAAAAACAAAATTACAAAAACTCAGCAAATCAAATTTAACGGAGCAGAAAAAATGCTTACATACCCTAAAACGGAAACTACCCCTCTTCTCATCTAACACCCCCACTCTCAAATACCATTTACGTATATACACCACCGCTTAGTCTATGACTCTAGAGTCTATACCATAACCATATATATAATGTATAATATAATATAACATATCATATCTATATATAGTATATACTAACTATAAATTAGCTATATACACCGTAGTGTATATTGTATAGTCTATACTATATCACAGTACAATATATAAATAATAATAACTACAACAGTATATAATAACCACACATTGCCCACAAATAGAAATGAAAGACTCATTGGAACTCCGTCTCCCGAGATTCTCTGCACAACACGCCAGGTAGGCCGCATATATATATAATTAATCACACGATTACATAATTTAGTTTTAAAAAAAAAAAAACTTTAACGAAATCTGACATGTTGAAAGAGAAGCGAAATCTGAGCTGTGCAATGATAGGGCCACCCATATTACTCTGATATACTTGGGTAGATATAATACTATCGTATATATATGTATATACTATATAGTAGTATTTAAGTATATAATACTTATATATATATTATATATGTAGTACAGTACATTAAATGTATAAACTATACCAGATATATGCAGTTGTAGATTTGTCTATAAAGCTTGACTACTCACTATAGTACGTGCGAGAGAGTACGTGCGAGAGAGCACGCGCGCGCGTATATATATACTACGGCCCCTAATATATATACGCCGTACTGGCAGTACTTACTAATTAAGCTGTATGTCCTACCGGAAGTACCGTACGTACGTACCGTGCACGCACGGTATTGCCCGTGGAGAAACCGTTCGGTTATGGGAAAGAATTCACAGGAAAATGAAAAATTTCATTAGCGGAACTTTGCCTAAAATCGATCAATGCATGACTAAACGTACGTACGTACAATTTTTTTTTTATATGACACTGTCGCTACAGCCATACGCTTTGTTATTATTATATATCTTTAAGATTGATTCATTTTTGTTAATGAGTGTTTTTTTTTTTTTTTTTTTTTTTTTTCTTTTTGGTAGAATAAAGGTGTATATATCGTAGTTAATATATATATAATAATTCATCTCATCTCTTTTGAAACGGTACTTTTATAAAACTTTTCTCTTCTTTTAGCTTTTTTTTTTTCTTCTTTTCTTTTTTTTTTTCCTTCTTTTCTTCTTTTTTTTTTTTTCAATTAACAGTCATAGTATTAATTATGTTTTCTCGTCAATTGATAAGAAATTCCACCGTTGGAATTTCAAAGAGAAGATTCTTATCTTCCACAAGACCAGTTTTACAATCTGAAACTGTTAAACAAGCAGCTGCTCCTAAAAAGGCCGGTTTTTTCAGATGGACATGGAGAGCTACATTACTTGCAACCTTTTCCACATTAGGTTACTTAACCTATGAAGTTTACAGAGAAACTAACCCTAGTAAACAGATTGCTCAATCTGAATTAAAACCAAATGGTAATAAGAAAAAGACTATTGTTATCTTAGGTTCAGGTTGGGGTGCAGTCTCAACTTTAAAATCTTTAGATACAACTCAATATAACGTTATCGTTGTTTCACCAAGAAATTACTTCTTATTTACTCCTTTATTACCTTCTGTTCCAACTGGTACCGTTGATGTTAAATCAATTAGTGACCCAATTAGATCAATTGCTGCTCAAACTCCTGGTGAAGTTAAATATTTCGAAGCTGCCGCTACTGATATCGATCCAACTAAGAAAGAAATTAAAATTGAACACAAGTCTCAAAGATTACATTTAGGTGACGCTTTCACTTCTGATAATACCGATCCAATTCAAACAACTATCAACTACGATTACTTAGTCTTTTCAGTTGGTGCTACAGTTAACACTTTCGGTATTCAAGGTATCCCAGAATATGCTTCATTCTTAAAAGAAGCCCATGATGCTACCGCTGTTAGAGCTAAATTATTCAACGCTATTGAAGCTTCAAGATTATTACCTGAAGATTCTTTAGAAAGAAAGAGATTATTAAATGTTATTGTTTGTGGTGGTGGTCCAACTGGTGTTGAATTAGCCGCTGAAGTTAAAGATTTCATTAACCACGATTTATCAAAGGTTATCCCAGGTATTGAAAAAGAAATGACTGTTACTTTAGTTGAAGCTATGCCAAATGTTTTAAATATGTTTGATGCTAAATTGATTCAATATACTAAAGATACTTTTGCTGCCATTAATGTCGATTTAAGAACAAACACAATGGTTAAGAAAGTTGACGACAAGAATGTTTACGCTTCTGCAAAGAAAGCTGATGGTTCATCCGAAGATATTGTCTTACCATACGGTACTTTAGTTTGGGCCGGTGGTAACACTCAAAGACCAATTACTAAGAACTTATCCTCAAAGATTTTAGAACAACAATCTGCTAGACGTGGTTTATTGGTTGATGAATTCATGAAATTATACGGTGATGATTACATTTACGCCTTAGGTGATTGTACATTCACTAAGAATGTCCCAACTGCTCAAGTTGCTCATCAACAAGGTGAATTCTTAGCCGCTCACTTCAACAAATTAGCCAAGATTGACGATTTAGAATTCCAAAGAAACTCAGCTCAAGCTGCTGAACAAGTTGATAAGATTTCAAGACGTATCATTAGAGCTAAAGAATCTTTGAAACCATTTGAATATGAACATCAAGGTTCATTAGCTTATATCGGTAAAGAAAGAGCTATTGCCGATTTAACTTTCGGTGGTTGGTCAACCATCTCTTGGGGTGGTGAATTCACTTTCTTATTCTGGAAATTGGCTTACGTTAAGATGATGATGGGTACTAGAAACAGAATCCTTGTCACTTTTGATTGGTTGAAGGCTGGTTTATTTGGTAGAGATTCTTCCAAAGAATAATCATGTTCTTTAAATCCTTCAAATCATTTTATTCACATATAATATTATTCCTTCCTTATTCCTTCCTTATTCCTTATTCCGTATTCCATATTCCATATTCCATATTCCTTATTCCGTATTCCTTATTCCATATTCCATATTCCATATTTCCCTCTCCCCCTTTTACGCTATAATTATTAGTATTTCATACTATTCTATAAACTCTATACCTTATGTAAGTATAAATATTCATCTCTTTGCACATCCTTGTGCATTATCCTTATCCTATAAATAAATTAACAGCCAAATTATGTATAATTTCCTTTCATTCCCGTAATTGATTATCATTAAGCTTTCGGTGAATGAAATGGCTTTCAATTGACGTAGGTATACGTCGCGGGGAAAATTTTCCAAATGAATCATCTTGATATAAAGTAATATTATAACTGAATATCATCCTAATCTCTTTACGAGTACATACTATAAAATTTAAATATTGATAAACCAAAAAAAAAAGAAAGAAAAAGGTACTGACAACTAAATTAGGATTATTTTTGAATCGGCCCCCGAAGCTGCGGTTACCTCAAATAAATTCAATATAAAACTTACTCAAATATATATACTAATTTAAATACCCATATAAAGCTGCTGAGGGTTACTTCTACGTACACACAAATCTAATGAGGGGCAGAGAAAATAATTGAATACTATCGCTGAGCATGGGAAACCCCATGGGACTACTCCAAATTTAATAGTACAAAATTAAATGGAGAGGTGGAGGTGCTGGGGTTTTAGACTGGAGAAGAAGGTAATTTTGACGCAGCATGAAAAAGCTGCCGTAATATATATATATATATACATAATCTTACCAAGTATCTAATTAAAATACATAATAAAATGAACAAAGATTTGCATGAAATTTCTAAAATCTCGCAAATTGGCTACGTGGGCGCAAAAAGTTTTATATTACTAGTTGAAACTAACAATAAGGTTAGGAAGTTTAATTACCAATTTGTATTCTCTCTTTTCTTTTTTTTTTTCTTTTTTTTTTTCGCTTTTTTTTTTTTTGTTTTGCTTTTGCTTTTTTGCTTTTTGTATGGTGAATGAAGTTATTCCGGAATCATAATTTAAGTTTGTTGTCGTTTCTTTTTCAAAGAATTAGCAAACTTTTTTTTACAACTTTGTATTTGTAGAACTTAAATAGTACTATGAAATGAATTTCAAGTTAATGTAGTATAAATAAAGCTTATAGTATAGAGTTATCATGTATAATTTTATATTGAAATTATAAAGTACAGCAGATAGTTTTGAAAAACCAGGCTAAATAGAGTATTTTATCCGTAGAAAAGTTGAATATTAATTGGTTCCGTATTTCTCCATTATGAGAATATCGTACTATACTCTTACTGTGAGGTTTTCAGGTGGGAGAGGTTTTTCCGGATTATAGAGCGAGGAGGGGCATTTCTTTCTGCTGTGAGTTTTTCCTGGAAAAATATCGTTTCTTTTTCTTACTTCGCTGGGGGTGTCTTCATTTAAGGTTGGTGAAAAATTACGTATACTTTACACTCCGATATATATAGAGATATATGACCTCAGCTATATAGCTATAGATGACTGGCTACATTCCTGGATTAATTAATACGTCTTTGGCAGGAAAAATATTCACATAAACATACATGTCAATAATTATATGCAATTCTCCTCATGTGTATACTTTACGTACTACCGGAAAAATTTAAACTCTTGTGGTATATGCACATATTGCACTTGTAGTATGAAACCGAAGTTTTAAACATACCATATAATTTACTGGATAGTATGATCTAAATGCAAACCCTTTTATCGGTAGATATTCAATCTGATTCAAATATATAGCCAACTATAGATGGCATTCAACATTATATATATATGTATTATCTATAATATATGAAGACAATCCTTGGAGGAGGGTGAAAGCCACTCAAGGGAACATATACACGATATTGTATATAGCTAATAAAATATATATATATATAAAATAAACACGCTTCTTGTTTATGTTTTGCAATTCTCATCCCACTCGTGCGACGTATATAATATATATCTAGCATAATAACAATTAAATTTTGCTAAATACTAAGTAAAAAATCGGAACACTGTATGGGTGTTTGAAAGCTTGATATATATGGTTCGACAGTTTTTCCAGGCCTGGCATGCCGTAGTGCCTAGCTGTACCACTACGTCCTAGTATAATACGTAACTTTATTTACTGGTCTTTTATAGTTAGTCCGGTGACATGGTACGTGTTAAAAACGTACCATCGTGTACTACACTCTTAGCCATTGAGCCCGGAAAAAAAAAAAAACAAACAAAAAACAAAAAATTAATTAACTAAAAAAAGAAAAAAAAAACAAAAACAATGGACGGAGGGTGAGTTTCTCCTCTTTCACGCAAAAGAAAAGTTTGGACAAACTCTAAAAAAAAAAAAAGTCAAAACATAGGGAAAACATATATACGTGAGCACATGGGTTACGTACAGGCCCCCATCAACCCACCCATATGATCTATATCCTCTCTATGCCGTGTACGTGACCCGGAAAAACTCTTCGTAACAGCGTACTAAAATTATAGGCAGGTTGAATTAAGTTTATACGGTATACTGGTAGACTTTTGTGCGCGATGCCAAAGTTTATTTAACTCAACTCTACATATGTAATCATTCTTCCATCGTCCGATATCACTGTAAACGTATCAAGATATGTGCTAACACTTGTAACTTAAGTTTAATAAATGTATTTAGGTATAGGTGGAAAATTAAATGAACAGAGGCTGGATGGATTATATTAACTTCTGTAAGAATAATTAGAGAGAAACTATAAGGAAAATAATACCATTCGAGTTTAAGATCTCCGAAATTAGTAAGGTAGTGTATAAACTCAAATCACCATTTTATTTCTTTTTTTTTTTCATCCAATTTTTTTAAAGTTTTTTCTTATGTTTTGTTTTGTTTTCAAGTTTTTTATTATTTTTGCCGGGTCCTGAAAAGGCCGGGAGGCTGACTCACACTACTTTTTTTTACCACTGAAACGCATGGTCAGAGACAAAACTATACCGTTTTGTAGAATACAATGGGACCAGGAAAAACTTAAACAATGGAGGTTCCGGAGCAAGAGGCATTTTTAAGATAGTTTACATTCATACCCCGTGGCATTTGTATTCTTGTCCCCTAGTTTTCCACTTTTTATAAATACTGGGGGTTTAATATTTTCACAAAGTTATACGTTGACCAACAATCAATTTTTTTTCCCTTCATTTCTCATGAATATAAATACATCACTATTTCTCTTTCATTCGTTTCAAATTTTTTCAGACTCTTTATAATTTTTTTTTCTTTTCTTTTAAAGTATAGAATTTTATAAGTTCAAAACTATATTATATAACTAGAAAAAAATGTCTTCCTCCTCAGTTGCTTCAAAAGCTTCCAAGGCTTCTGACATTACTCCATCTACTCCTCCTCCTGAAAATGTTTATGAAGATAATGCAGTTACCGAAAAACAAGAAAATGGTGATGCTGTTCCAGCTCAACCAGCTCAACCAAAATCCGCTTACTGGTTCATTTCTTCATTATGTTTATTAATTGCTTTTGGTGGTTTCGTCTTTGGTTGGGATACCGGTACTATTTCTGGTTTCGTCAACATGGGTGATTTCTTAGAGAGATTCGGTGAACAACACGATGATGGTACTTACTACTTATCAAAGGTTAGAACCGGTTTAATTGTCTCTATTTTCAACATTGGTTGTGCCTTTGGTGGTATTACCCTTGGTAGATTAGGTGATATCTACGGTAGAAAGAAGGGTTTAAGTTTAACCATGATTGTTTACATTGTTGGTATCATTATTCAAATTGCTTCAGTTAAATCTTGGGTCCAATATTTCATTGGTAGAATTATTTCTGGTTTTGCTGTCGGTGCTGTTGCCGTCTTGAGTCCAATGTTCTTATCCGAATCCGCTCCAACTTTAATTAGAGGTACCATTGTTTCCACTTATCAATTAAATATTACCCTTGGTATCTTCTTAGGTTACTGTACAACTTACGGTACCTACCACGCTTACGATGATTCAAGACAATGGAGAATTCCATTAGGTTTATGTTTCGCTTGGGCTTTATTCATGGTTTTCGGTATGTCTTTGATGCCAGAAAGTGCTAGATACTTAGTCAGTGTCGGTAAATTAGATGAAGCTAGAAAATCCATTGCTTACATTAACAGAGTTGATATCGAACATCCATTCGTTAACGATGAAGTTGACTCTATCTTTACTTCTATTGAAAAGGAAAAATTAGCCGGTAACGCTTCTTGGGGTGAATTATTCACTGGTAAGCCAAAGATTTTCTACAGATTATTCCTTGGTGTTATGTTACAATCATTACAACAATTAACAGGTAACAATTATTTCTTCTACTATGGTACCACTCTTTTCAAGTCTGTTGGTTTAAACGATTCTTATGAAACTTCCATTGTTTTAGGTATTGTTAATTTTGCTTCTACTTTCGTTGCTATCAGTGTTATTGAAAAATGGGGTAGAAGAACCATGTTATTAAGTGGTTCAGTTGGTATGGCTATCTGTCTATTAATTTTCGCATGTGTTGGTGTCAAGAGTTTATATCCAGGTGAATATGGTGTTGATGCTAATAAGGCCGCTGGTAATGTCATGATTGTCTTCACTTGTTTATTCATTTTCTGTTTCGCTATTACTTGGGCTCCAGGTGTTTACGTTGTTGTTTCTGAAACTTATCCATTAAGAATTAGAACTAAGGGTATGGCCGTTGCTACCGCTTCCAATTGGATTTGGGGTTTCTTAATCGGTATGTTCACTCCATTCATCACTGCTGAAATCCACTTTGCTTATGGTTTCGTTTTCTTCGGTTGTGTTGTCTTCTCATTCTTCTTTGTCTTCGCTTTTGTTCCAGAAACCAAGGGTTTATCTTTAGAAGCTGTTGATGAATTATACGCTAACTACACTCCTGGTTTAGCTTTCACCAGTAAGTTCCACGAACAAGCTAAGAAGGTTGACCTTGAAGGTTAAATTAATCAATTAGACGCATTATAAATATCTGATTTATCAAATATACTTTAGTTTAAATTTGAAATTTCTTTTTTTCAAATGTCCTTAATTTTTAGGGCTCTTTTCTCTTCTGTATATATATGTCCCCTGTTACGAATTTAATAAATTATGTTTATATTATAACTTCAACTGTAAAATATTATTCTTTTTAAATTTACTAGTCAAATAGAATTATATATTACTAGAGAATTCTTTATACATACACATATACATATACACCATTTTATCATATATCAGAAAATTACATAGTTAAAATGTTCTATAAATGCAATATCTTTATTTGTTTGATGCAGAGTCATCAGCCATATGATTTTCCAGAGCATCATTGAAGTCCTCTTCATTGTCTTCTTCTCCTTCAGTACTTCCCGTTTCGGAATAGTTATCCAGGTAATCACCAATAAGATCACTTGTCTCTGTAGTATTATTTGCATGATTATCTTCATCCAAGTTGATGAAACCTGACTGGTCAACATCTTTAATATCATCAGCATCCACTTCATCATCCGATAACTTTTCTTCCTTGATTTCGCTAGAACCAACGCTTGAAACAGCTATACTTGAGATCTCTGATCCATTAACAACTGAAACATTGTCTTGAGAATGGTCTAATTTTTGTAAATTTTGTAAATTTTTAGTACCAACCCAACTATTCTTCCAACCATAAACAAGTCCACATTCATCCGAATCGTCCCAAATACCCAGCTTTGCATAGTATAGTCTAACTCTCAATTCAACAATATCACACCAATATTTAATGATTTGAACTTCATCATTAGTTGATTTCAAGTTATGTTTGATATAACTTAACAAGTTGACAACTCTTCTTAATTTCACAGAACATGAGATACAAAGTAAATATTCAAAATCTTTAACTTTTAATTTGTATAGTCTTGCATAATTCATTCCAGATTTTGTTTCTCCACAAACAGAACATCTAGATTCAATTGCAATTGGTTTATCAGTTTCATATTTAAATAATTTCAAATCAACTTTACTTTCACTGAGATCATTCGTTAAATTTGGAGAAGATGGAGCGGATGAATTTGGTGTTTGAGATGATACTTGAGATGATTTCCAAACTTCAGTGGAAGCACTTAGTGGTTCAATAGTGACAATATCTTCAAATAAATTATATATAAATGTTTTCTTTTGATAAAATTTCACAGCCGGTGATAAATCTAGTCTCAATGTAGGTTCAATCTCTTCAACGAGTAGTGTTTTGTAAAAATTGGTCTCTCTAATATGAATCAATGAAGTTGACTTACTTATAGCTTTATGAAATGTAAGAAAGCTCTTTGAATCAAATCTTAATTGATTATAAATTGGAGAATATATGATTTTTGAATTTAGCTTATTCAACAATTCTACTGAGAATAGAGTATCAGGTATTGGTTTATTCATTTCTGAATTATTTATCTGTTTTGAGAAATTTGAATTCTCTTCTTCTAAATCACTAATCATCTCTTTAATACTCTTCAACTCACTGTTTAATAACCCAATTGTAACATCTTTCTCTTTCAATGTCTCTATTAGCTTCTCATTTCTAACAATGTAATCATTAGCTTGAATATTTGCTTCTTTAACTTTCTCATTGGCCTCGTCAAATAACGTGGCACTCAACTCTTCCATTTCAGAACTCAACTTCTCAACTTCTTTATCGCTCTCTTCTTTAGCTTTCCTACTTTCAATCGCCTGTCTCTTAAAATCTTGAACTTGTTTGTTGAGACTCATTAGATTCATCTCTAATATAGTATTCTTTTCCGTTTGTTCCAATAGCTGAACAGAAAGTTGATTTATAGTTTCATCCTGTTCTGATGCTACCGTTGAACTACTATCAACCTTAGTTTCAATTATAGATTCTGACATTCTAAACAGTTATTTAAAGCTAGTATCACTGATTAATCCACTCAAAAAGTATAGACAAGGGGAGCAACTCTTAAAACAAAAGCTATTTAATATGTTATTATTATTGTTATTATTATTATAAAACTACACAGCAGGAGCTCTTTCCCTTTTTAGACTCTAAAAATATTCTTAATGAACCCATTTATATATTGTCAGATAAACGACAAAGAAATTTTTCTAAAGTGGTGTAGAGTTGGAATGTTGTTCTGTTCCCATTGATCGAGGATTTTATTGCCTTCAGACGTGTTTTATATCGATTGTGTTACTTGTTTTATTAAAGTCTAATGGGATGGCAATTATATACAGCAGAGACAAATGTTCAAGTCAAGAATCAGATCTCTTTGTTTATATCCAATTAGAAATAAGTCTAATTTTCTTGTATCTACAACTGTAATTACACTTTCTGGATCTATATTATTTCAAAACTACATTAGAAATATGTCAAGTACCGCTACACCAAGTTATAAACCTCCACAAAGTCCACCTAGTTGGAACCATACACCAGCTAAAATTTTATCTCAAACTGAAGATTTAATCAAGGAAGGTAAAGAATTAGATGATAAGATTGCTTCACTATTAGATATTGCATCCATTGAAAGTGTCATTAAACCAATCGCTGACTTGGAGAACAAACAAGCAGCATTGACTAATCAATTGTCATTTTATCAACATGTCTCTACATCAAAGGAATTGAGAGATGCATCTAATGAATCAGATGAAAAATTTAGAACTTTTTCGATTGAAGCAGGTTTAAGAGAAGATGTTTACAAGTCAATCAATAAAGTTTATTTAGCCACTAAAGAAGATTCCACTTTAGATGCTGAGACTAAAAGATTTATTGAAAAATTAAACAAACAGTACGAAAGAAATGGATTGGCTTTATCAAAAGAGAAAAGAGATCAAATTAAAGAGTTGAAACAAAAATTGTCAACTTTAGCTTTGAAATTTTCTAAGAATTTAGGTGAAGAGACTGAGTTTATCTTATTGACAAAAGAACAATTATCTGGTGTTCCATCTGATGTTATTGACCAATTCAAGACAGTGGAAGAAGAAGAAGAAGGTGTTACCAAGTATAAGATGACTTTCAAGTACCCTGATTTATTCCCAGTTTTAAAATATGCTTCAAATCCAGAAACTAGAAAAGCTGCTTTTGTTGGTGATCAAAATAAAGTTCCTGAAAATTCTGATATTTTAATTGAAGCCGTTAAATTAAGAGCACAATTGGCTCAATTACTAGGTTACCAAAATTTTTCTGAATATATTTTAGAAGAAAGAATGGCCAAGACTCCAGAAGCTGTTTTACCTTTCTTAGATGATTTGAAAGGTAAATTAAGACCACTTGGAGAAATTGAAGTGCAAAAATTGAAAGAATTAAAACTTTCAGACTTGAAAGAGAAAAACTTACCTTTAGATGGTGCCAATGAATACTATGTTTGGGATCACAGATATTACCACACTTTAATGTTAGAAAAGAATTATCAAGTTGACGAAGGTAAAATTGCTGAATTTTTCCCAATGCAAAATACCATTACCAAAATGTTATCTATCTATGAAACTATTTTCAACTTGAAATTTAATGAAATCAAATCTGGAGATGAATTATACAATACATGGCACGAAGAAGTTAAACAATTTGCAGTTTGGAAACTTGACAATAAAGAAGATCCTGAATTTGTTGGTTACATCTATTTCGATTTACATCCAAGAGAAGGTAAATATGGACATGCTGCCAATTTTGGATTATCCCCTGGTTATACCGATATCACCACTGGAGAAAGAGTCTATCCTGTTACATCATTAGTTTGTAATTTTACTAGAGATACCAAAGATAAACCATCTTTATTAAAACACGACGAAGTTGTTACATTTTTCCATGAATTAGGTCATGGTATTCATGATTTATTAGGTAAAACTAAGTATTCAAGATTCCACGGTACTTCAGTCAGTTGGGATTTTGTTGAAATGCCATCTCAATTATTAGAATATTTTGTTTGGTCAGAGGCACAATTGAAGTACTTATCATCTCATTACTTAACAAACGAACAATTACCAACAGAATTAATTAAATCATTAATCAGCTCTAAAAATGTCAATGGTGCTCTGTTCAATTTGAGACAATTACACTTTGGATTATTTGACATGTCATTACACACTTCTAAAGATGGTAATGTTGACATTTATAGCTTATGGAACGATTTAAGACAAGAAATTTCTTTAGTGTCCAATGGAGGAGTTATCACCAAAGGATTTGGATCATTTGGTCATTTAATGGGTGGTTATGCATCTGGTTATTATGGTTACCTATGGTCTCAAGTATTTGCAGCTGATATCTTTTACACAAAGTTCAAGGATGATCCATTAAACGTTAAAAGTGGTTTAGAATACAGAGACAAGATCTTGAGTAGAGGTGGTTCGAGAGATGAATTAGATAACTTGATCGACCTATTAGGAAGAGAACCAAACTCAGATGCATTCTTAAAAGAATTAGGTATCACAAAATAATTTAATATATATATATAACTTAAAGAAATAAATCTAAAATATAAAACCAAAAATATATAATCGTACAATATTAACACCCATATGGTCGATTGGGTTACCAAATTTTAATTAATAAATTATACCGGTAACCGTACCTTACATCATACACAACAACAAAAAACTGCACAGCCTTTTACATCGGTACGAAATTCGCAAAAATGCAAAAAAACAAAAAAACAAAAATGCAACGGACAGAAAAGGAATAAATTATATGCGCTAAAATTTGATGTGCATAATTTAATTTAGTTTAATTTAATTTAATTAAACATTGCCATTTCTACTGTGGTTTATTCATTAGTTAGAGTAGTGTCAAAGATACATAAAGCGAGTATTTTTGTTGACTAGAATGAGTGAGAGTTTAGATTCTGGTATGGATTCGCTTTCAATAGGCAGAGATACAGTTGGCATAGAAACAGGTCCAACTTCTATTGTTACTGAGCAGATGGAATCTTTCAACTCTATTAAACTGTTGAATATATTCAATCCTTCCAATAAGATTCTATATAGGAAATCTTTGAGAGATCAGTTTGTGTTTGAGAACAAAAATGGGATACTATTAGAGAAGAGTCTGAAGATTAAGCTTATAACTTGGAACTTGGCCCAGTTTCTTACCCCAGACATTGACAGATTTACCCAATTACTAGAAATAAGTGGTGATGATGGTGACGGTAGAGATTTTGCCGATTTATATATAATAAATTTTCAAGAGACAATTGCTTTGACGTCTGTTTCCAAATCGGATCCTGTTATTGCAAATTGGTGTGAATTTATCTTGGATTCATTGAATGGATACGATGGAGCTCCAAAGTTTCAACTAGTATACAAGACTGGAGTCTTAGGTTTAACTACCATTATGGTGGCTTCTAGTGATATCGTTGACCAGATAAGTGATATAAAAGAAAAGAAAGTTGGTCTTGGGTATTTCAATTGGTACAATAAAGCCTGCTTACAATTAAAATTTAGAATTGGGTACCTTAATGATAAAATACCTGGACATTTGTTTCAAGTGCTCAATATGCATCTTACACATGGTGAAGACTCTAGTGCTTTGAGTAATAGATACTCGAATTTGAAAAAAGTTGAAAGTGGTTTAGGGTTGATTAAAGACAGTACAAGTTTACTAAATAGAGGTTCTAAGACACAACCTCTTGAAAAAGACTCTGACTCTGAAATAGTAGTTGGTAAGAATGAAGATCTTAATGCATGTCTAAATGATTTAAGTGAAGAAGAGCTTTTACAATCAAAGTCGTCGTACATTGATCTAAGCTCGATCTTTGCAAAATTTAGTCCAAATCCAATAATATTAGCGTGTGGTGATTTAAATTATAGACTGGCTGATATATCTAGAGAGAATGTTCTGCAGTTGATAAAAGAACAAAATTTCACTGAATTGATTAAATATGATCAACTGACTAAATTGAAAGAACAGTGTAAGATATTCACTGGATTCAAAGAGGGGGATATATCATTCAGACCAACTTTTAAACTAGTAGACCTTGAAAATTATAATGAATTACGACTACCTTCATACACTGATAGAATTTTTTATACAGAATCACCAAAGTTGGAACAAATGGCATATAACTTATTTGAAATTGAAGGGTCTGATCATTTACCAGTTTACAGTGACTTTACCCTTTCATTCCAATCTGTTGACCATAAACTCCATAAGAAGTTGATCCAAGAGTTTGATGAGTACCATAAATCTCTAATAGAGGCATTACCATTGATCGAATTGAGCGATGATACGATATTGGTGAGATCAGTCGTTGGTTTAGATCAAGTTGTGTCACTTAGAGTAAAAAATATATGTAAAGAGAACTTGACGTTCCAAGTGCTAGAAGGTAAAGGTAACAAGAAACTATTCTCAAAATCTGAAGTGAAAGTGGATAACATAACAGATGAACCTTTGAAACCAAATGATATAATGACGATAAAATTCAAAGTCAAGACTTTGAATGAATACGATTATATGGTCAAGAAATATACTATTAAGATGAACAACTTTGACGAATTAACTAAATCGATTGAAATGGATGTAAACTCACAAACGATTATTGGAAAACAACTAACCAAATTGAATAATTATCAATTTGAAGGTATCATTAGATCTTTAGCTTTCATTGCTGCTTCTCTAACTTCAGCCTCAAGCAGCTCGCCATTGAGAGTTATAGATATCCTTCCTGCTCCAAAGCTAACAGATCTTGATCAGTTTGTACTAAGAGAACTAACATTAGCAGATGAAGAACATTCACTTGACTTCCAATTGCTCAGTAAATTAGACATAATTGGAATGCAAGATAATGAAGGTACGATAGCTTTAATTCGTGTCATTTACAATTGGTTGATCGAAATACCAGGTTTTGATAGACATATCGAAGCTCCAAGAACAAAGAAAGTTTTCGATTACACTGTCAGGATGATCAATGCCATGATCAATAGTAAAAACGGTGGCAGCACTTTCGAAACATTCCAACTATTTGGATTTTTATTTGATCATGACGATATAGAATTTAAAAAGTATATATAAAACATTTAAACTAGGAAAATATATAATAATAATAAAAAAAAAAAAAAAAAAAAAAAAAAAAAAAAAAAAAAAAAAAAAAAAA
>JAJLSX010000072.1:0-12506 GCA_030567815.1 Ogataea piceae | reverse complement strand
AATTGAATAACCCCTTCTCGATACCAATCAAGTCCAACTCAGTTTCAAACAATTGATTGTTATTATTGTCCAAGTTAATTTTAATATTATTTGTTAAAGAAATCAAACCCAGTTTATTGAAATTCTTATAGAACGATTTGATTAGTTGATTCGTTGAGTATAGTGGCAAATTATCACCAGCTAAACTATTAGATGTATTCAGTGGTATTGGAGGAATTGATTTTTCATAGTTTTTATTGATCGATGATTGTATATACAGAATCAAATTAAGATTTTCATTTGATTTATTTATTAACTGTAAATTCCACTTAAACACCTCTCCTAACTTAACTTTTGTCTGTCCAGAAACAGATATCTGTAATTTTTTATTTAATGCACTATTAGCATTATTAAATAGAGTAGATGCACTTAAACTGACAGAGGATGTAGAGATCAGCCTACTTGCGGATTTCTTAGGCAGATTTAAAAATGAACCCGAAGAAGAAGACCTAATCTTTGGACTAATAATCATATTTGCATTTGGAGAGTTCATTGATGCATGAGATGGAGGCGGTATTGCCACTGGTTGTGATGCTTGGAAATCAATATTTGTTATCCATTTTGTTGTAATTATTTTGTCGTTACCATCACTAATGATGGTTGAGTCAATGGTAACCACTATTGGTTTCACTTGTTTATTATCATTGTTTATTAGTCTATAAGTTAAAGTGGCCAATGAATTTGGATTCAAATTCAATGGGAAACTAATAGAATCAGAGTACTGAAGAATATCACAATTTTTAATTTGAATTGTAATCTTTTTAATTAAAACACTCAGAGATAGCTCTTTTAACAATTTAGATAAATTTAAATCCAAACATGTTATCACTTTTTCAGTTTTAATTGTCTTAAATCTCATTTGAAAAATAGGTGAAATCTTTAATACTATATTCTTTGATATAAGCTTATACTGTCTTTTAACTTGAACTAAACTGGCACCTCCAATGACTATGGAGTGACCAGTCCAATTCATCTCACTACCCTCACTGTCATCAATTAGTTGATTATATGATACTTCAAACTTCAAATGGTTCGATAATTTATCAGGAACAATCGACGTACTTAAAGACCAAACGGCATGTGTATCATTCTTGATAGGATTGAAAATAGTGAAATTCTTCACATTCTTGGAAGAATACATCAAGTCCAGATTGAGCTTATCTTTAGTCAAATTGACAGTACTATTAGTAATAACTATTATTTGAACCCTTTCATCAAAATATCCAATCTCTTTCCGTTCCGCAGATTGTATCTTATCAACTAGCTTTGTCACATCATCTTTGAAATCTGCTAGTTCAATGTGATCCTTGGGTATTATAATTTGTATTTCAGGACTATCTTGCTCCACGGATATCATTATGTTAAATCACCGTAATTTATACCTCTCTAAACTGTATCCCTATACTAAGATACTATATGGTTAGTACTTAAAAAAACACACCTTTTAAAAATGTAAACACATGTATGATTTGGTACGTACGATCTGAAAACGAGAAATGTTTTGTTTTTAAATGTGACAAACTATATACAACATTACGTAATTGAATAATTTTCGATTTTTTTTAAAAAATACGACGATCGACTATATCCACCTATATATATTATATATTATGATCCATTACAACATTACAACTTTTTTTTAAATATCGATAGAATTATGTCAACTGTCTATCTTATTTTATTTTTATATGATTTTAGTTTTTTAATTATAGATCTTTGTATGGTATTGAAAATAACTCTGGTGGATATGGATCATTTCCTGCACTTTCCATTTCATGCCAACCAATATGTAGATAATCTTCACACTCTTTACAGAATTCAATAATCTTCTCTTGATCAAACTGTACACCTTTTTGGTAATCTTTAACCAAAGTTTCTCTTTTATCTTTTAGAACAATTTCAAGTTGTTTGAATCTATATTCAAACCACTCGGTGTAAAATTGATCGTGGATAGATCTTGGTAAGATACTCGGTCTCACACTTGTTAGTACACTTGTATCTAAAATTGGACCTGCAGGCATATACCCTGCAACAGTGGCAATTCTATTTGAATTTGAATTTGGTTTACTAGCGATATGTCTAATCACTCTCGCTTGTAGTAGTGTACAGTAACCAGGCTCGGCAATGTTTGGGATGACCAATGGTTTCTCATCACCTGTGATGATTATGGTCTCTCCACCTTTATCCTTTGGACACTCCCACATGATCACTGCCGCAATTGGAGTTGAATCATAGTGTTGTCCTAATATAGATCCAATAGAATTTGGATCAAAGTCTTCAGATCCTTTAGATGAATAATTAGCATTTGTTGAATCTAATGGTGAATCTATAGGTTTCGATGAGTCTGCTAGTGCAACATTGACATGATTTATGTCATAGTTATAACATTTTGTCAAGTCAACACCAACAATTTTTGAGAAAATTTCTGCAATTACTGGATGGTTATAAACCGATTCGGTGAATGGTGCTATACCTTTTGTTAAATAACCACCAATATGGAAGTCTAATCTATTTGTTTGCAAACTAAAATCAGGATTGGTTAATCTCGCATGTTGCTTGATATTTTCTGTTTGGAAGGCTTCCCACTTCATAATATCTATTGCTTCTTTAGTCAATAAAGGAAATGGATATGTAGCCCCAAAATCACTAATTGGTTTACAATGAGTCTTGTTGATTTTCAACTCTTTTAAACTTAACTTAGTCAATGTTTCATAGTATTCATCTTTGAAAGCTAAATGCTTAGCAGGATCGAAAAGTTGGTTTGGATCAAATCCCTGCTTTTTCTTTAATTTATCCAATATTTGTTTTAGTTCATTCTCGATGGTAACATCTGGGATATCTTGAGAATGAGCACCAGTCAAATAATCTTCACAAATAGGCATCTTGTAACTATTTGCTTGAATATACAAATATTGAAACAAAGGTAAACAGAAAAGAAAATAGTAACAACGAGAGAAAAATTGCACACCTATATACCATTTAATACCTTATCTATCTGAAACTCCGATTGGTAATTCCCCCTTGCCGGTGATAAAATTAAAAATCTGCGATAGTTTGAAACGGAAATTGGCGTACATTTCAATAATGAGATTCCCGATAATCACCGAATAAAGTCCCACTTTCAAATCTTTCTATAAATACCTTTGATAATATGTATCATATAGTATATAGTTATACCTGCTTATTGAATGTACAATGTATAGACAGTTGGATTAATACTACACAATATCTAGTTTGATAATGAATGAGTAGATAAGATATCTTTCTCTCATTACATAATCTAAATCAAGATCACCTGACTCAGATCACACGTAAGTATATATATAAAAAAAAAAGTGGAAATTTAATAAATTTTCTTCCATTTTTATAATGAATTTTTATGGTTTTAGAGATATATTTAATCAGTTTGTATACAGTTTGGTATCATTGTGCATCAGGTAGAGATATATTTCAATAGAGAATGTCAGGTGATGAATCATTTACTGTAGTTGAGAGTAGGAAATCCAAGATAAGGTCCAAGACCAAGTCAAAGACACAGTTAGTTGGTGACAGTTCGAAAGATACTTTTGATTTCACATCGCTTTCTCAAAGCTACAACAAGAAGCTATCTATAATTGAAGAGTCGATAGTATTTCAGGACATTAAAAGAAGCATTCTAGACTCTAAAATCAACGATAAAATTACTGGAATACGATGCCTAGCTCTAGGATCTCCAAGCACAGAGTTACAAGCTATATATCAGCTTTGTCTATTAAGATTACTTGCCGATACACTCAACCTTGAGAACAATATTTCTTTATGGGATCCTGCATTTGATGATAATGACTCAAAATTCCTGCGAGACCACTTACATTATAAAGTTGAAGAAAAATTTGACATCCCTATTACATCATCAATACTGTATTACATGCCACATTCTCCAATTAGTCTATTAGAACAGATTATTTCCACCGAAAACCCACAAGTAATGCTAACAAATGAGCTAACGGTATACTCGAGCAAATATACGACTTTAGAATACTTTGACAAGTATCCATACTGTTCAAGAATAGCGAATTTGGCAACGAAAAAACCATCAAAACAGGTTGAAACAAAAGAGACAAATGATGGATTTGAAACTGTTGTTTCTTCTTCAAATAAAAGAAAAAATAAGAGGAATAAAAAATACATAGAACCTACTGTGGATTATAAATACGAAAACTGTTATTTCAAAAGTATAGAATGTTATTCACCTATACAGAGCGGGAATGATTCAAGTCAAGTTTGGGACTATTCATTTAGTGATTTAAGTTTTATAGTTGTAAAATAGTTTTCAAAAAATGCATATATCTATTATCTACTATTTAATTACTATACAGAAATTATTTTTGTTGCCTCCTTTATGTAACTCATTCTTTCCAATTGTGAATTTTTTGTTAACAAATTTAGAACCTTTCCAACTGAATAACCAATATGCCAACTTAGTAGATTCATAATATTTAACAGTTTGGAAACCTAAATTTTTCATAATTGAGTTTAGTCTGTCATTATCAAAATATCTAGAGTTTGAAACGCAAGGTAAAGGTAACACTAGGAAAAACAAAGATGGTTCTTCACCCTTAGGTTTATTTATTAAAAAATGAGTTATTCTCTTCAACATCTCACCTCTTAGTTCAGGTTTCGGCACGAAATTTATCACCAAGGAACACGAGATTAAATTAAATCTATCGGCATCTGTTTGTGGTAATGGTCTATCCATAAAATCCTGTTCTAAAATTGTAGGCTCTTGCGAGTTTAAATCAAGTTTGACAACTTCTTTGAAAATATTACAAGTTGATATAACGTTTCTTGATGACAAACATCCAATTTCTAAAGCACGTGGACTCTCTTGTTTCGTCTTATATTCAAGTTCTTTCAACCACTCGATAAGCTTCTTTGAGGAATCACCTCCTCTTTTAGAATCTTGTCCCTGGGTGGATGCGGATTGATAAACTTCCAATCCTCCCCTTTTAAATATTTCTCCATCAATTTCACCTAAAGTTCTCACTAACTCCAAAGGAGTGAATTCTGTGTCTTTCAATTTAAAACTTTTATCATCTTCAGGAATACTCTTATTGATTTTCAATTCTTTGATAACTGTCTCTTTAGAATCTGTATAGGCTAATTTTAATTTCTTGTTTTTGGTAAATACTAACTTTTCATAGTTACTATCTGTCAACTCATCACCAAGTGAAAGTAATTCTGTCAATTTGGTGAGTATAAAAGTTTTGTTTCTCAACAAGACATGGAATCTTCGTATAAGCTGTCTTGCTCTCAAAGGTTTCAAACTTGATGGCTTCTTAACTGAGGCAGATGACGTAGATGTGACCGTTATTGGTGTTCTTTTTCGACTCAATAATCCTCCCTTAGGTTTCTTCTTAACTGCCATACTGTATAATGTCTGTTTATTATACTTATTTTACCAGATACCTGCCCATAAAGAAGATTCTACTTGAATCATTACAAGTTTATCTTTTATAATTATTCACTAAAGAAAAAATAATTTTTCTTTTTCTCAAGGCAGTGATTTTATGTCCCAGCGTCGATCGACGCATCGTCCTTTTTTTATAATTTTATTTTTTAATTTTTCAAATTTTTTTTTTATTTTTTTAAAAAAAATTTTATTTGTTTTATTTAAATTTTAGTTTAGCACAATGTTTAGTATAAGATCAAAGTTATTTTTCTATCTTAGTTTTACATAGTAATAGACAATATATTCAAAATGGTTGGTGCTAAAAGTATACTTTTGAAGAAATTACAAAAAAAGAAGCAGCAAAAGAAAAAGAATCACTCTAGTAAGGGTGTTCCTCCAATGCCTGTTACAGAAGGTTCTGAAGAATCTGAAGAACCAAGATTCGTTTCTGCAAACAATTTGAAGTGGAAACCAGTCTCTATTCCTGACACACTAGAAGATTATGAAGGTTTCTATGGATTAGAAGAAATTGATGGTGTTGATATTAAAGTTGTCAACGGTAGAGTTCAATTCATAGTCAAAGATGAAGGAAAGTATAGAACAGATCAAGAAGCAAAAATACAAGATACTGAGATTCCAGAAGGTGACTTCTATATGGATAACGATGATGCTAAGAAGTCAGATAAGAAAGAAACCAAGAAAATTCTTGTTAGTAGTAAAAAGACCGAAGCAAAGGCAGAAGAACTTGAAGTTGAAGAAGAAGCTGATGTTGCTGAAGAAAGTGACGAAGAAGTTGTTGCCGAAGAAAGTAGTGTTGAATCTGAAGATGAAGAAGAAGTTGCTGACAACGAAGAAGAAGATGCCGACTTAGCCTCTAACTTATTTACCTCATTGAAGGACGACAATCTTGTTGATTTACCTGATGAAGATATCAGTTTACCTGGCTGGTCAGACCACATGGAACTATCAAATAAGACTTTATTAGCCTTGAACAGTCTTGGATTTAAAGCTCCAACTACAATTCAAAAAAAATCCATTCCATTAGCTTTACAAGGTAAAGACGTTATCGGAAAGGCTATCACAGGTTCTGGTAAAACATTGGCCTATGGTATACCTATATTAGAAAGAGCTTTTGCCCAATTAGCAAAAAGTAATGGAACCCCACAATCACACCCAACAGGTTTAATTTTCACCCCAACTAGAGAATTAGCTAACCAAGTGACTCAACATTTACAGAAACTTATCAAATATACATCATTACCAGATAATACTGTCATGTCTTTAACTGGTGGTTTGTCTATTCAAAAGCAAGAAAGATTATTGAGTTACAACCCAACCATATTGATTGTTACACCAGGTCGTTGTTTAGAATTATTAGAGAAATCTACAGAATTAGCAACTAGAATTGCATGTACTGATATTTTAGTCTTTGATGAAGCTGATAGATTATTACAAGATGGTCATTTTGCTGAATTAAACAAGATTTTGGAAATTTTGAACAATTATAGAGATAAAGATAACTTAGAATACAAGAGATGGCAATCATTAGTCTTCTCTGCCACTTTTTCAAAAGATTTATTTGGTAAATTAGACATATCTAAACAAAAGAAACCTGATCCTAAATCAAAGAAAAGAAAGGCAGAAGATACAGAACTTGAAGTTGATGATTTAAAAGAGGTTTTAAGATTATTGACCAAAAAATTAAAATTCAAAGGAAAGCCAGCTTTTATTGATGTTAATCCATCAGAAATGGTTGCTAATAAGATCACTGAAGCTGTTATTCCATGTGGTGCCCAAGAGAGAGATTTAATGTTATATTACTTCTTGACTGTTTTCCCAGGAACAACTTTAGTTTTCGCCAATTCGATCGATTCTGTTAAAAGATTAGCACCAATGTTAACCAATCTTGGTGTCCCAACCGTTTCTATTCACTCATCAATGATTCAAAAACAAAGATTAAGAGCTATTGAAAGATTCAAGGCTAATATTGCCAAAGCTGAAAAGGAAAACAAATCAGCCGTTTTAGTTGCATCTGATGTTGCTGCAAGAGGTTTAGATATCGATGGTATTAACCATGTTGTTCATTATCACTTACCAAGAACTGCAGACACATATATTCACAGATCTGGTAGAACTGCCAGAGCGGGTAAAGAAGGTGTCTCTATAATACTATGTTCACCTAATGAAGCATCTGGTCCATTACGTCAATTACGTAAGATGGTTACTAAGAATGATAAAGCTGATGACATGAAGACTTTACCATTAGAAATGGATATCTTGAACGAGCTAAAAGAAAGATTAGATTTGAGTGCCAAATTAGCCCAATCTGAAGTCAATTCACAAATCATGAATAAAGAGAAAACTTGGATGGAACAAGCCGCTGAAGAATTAGGAGTGTCTGATATAAGTGATCTTGAAGAAGATGATTTCTTGAGAAGAGACAGAAAGAGAAAAGAAGGTAAAAAATTAACCAAGAACGATAGTCAAGCCATGAGAGCTCAACTAAAACGTATGTTAGCTAAACCAATTAGAAAGAGTGGTAGAAGATCTTATATTGCCGGTGGTTTGAATAATGTTGCCGAAATTTTAATGAAGAGTGAAGCTGGAAAGGGTAATATTATGGGTCATATCAAGCAAGATGCTCTTGATGTTTTGAAACAAAGTCATAGTGATAGAAAGAAGCAAAAGAAGATGTAAATATATTTTTGTAATTAATTAGAAAATGGGATACATATAATATTACTGTAATTTGACTAGAATGAGTAAATTTAGAAACGCAAGATAATAAGAAAAATACATAAAAGAAATAACAAAAGGCAAGAATTATCTAAATGAATATAAATATATATGTGTATATATATGTATGTATGGTATGTATATGTGAGAGAGAAAATAAACAGAAAATAGTTTTGTACATTATTAACCATTAATGATTTTTTTTCTCTTAGTTTTTGATATATATATGTATATCTCCAAAAGTAATACAAACCGAATAAAACACTAACAAAAAAAAAAAACCAATATAGATGATGATAAAACGGAAGAAAATATATTAAAAGATGAACACAACTAATCACTGTAGAATTCATCTTCAGAGTCGGTCATTAATTGTTCGAAATTAACCTTATATCTTAGTAAAGCACCAATACCACCAAAACCTTTAACGAATTGAGCACCTTCAGAAGATCTGTCAGAGACGAATTCAACAGTGGCACCATAGTTCTTATAATTTTCAGCTAACCATTCTAAGAATGGCATTTCGTCGATAACTTCCATTTCTTGACCAGTTTGTTTGTCTAATAAGTAAGTATCTTTAGCAGCAGTTGGTGAAGCATGAGCAATAACTTCACCACCTTCTGAATCCTTTAATGTATATCTGATTAAGTCTAAACCTTCGAAAACAATAATGATTTCACAAGCACCTAAATCTAATGCTTTTAAGGTATCATCTATACCATAACAGAACTTACCTGTATCTTGAGAAATTTCATCAAAATATTGAGTAATTAATTTCTTTTCTTGAACGAATTTAACATTTGATAAAGTTTCAGCTGATAATTCAATGGCTTGGTTAAAACCATTTTCACCACCATAAGATATATCAACTAATTTTAAAATTTTAGCTTGTAATCTAAGATCAAACATATCGGATTTACTTAATTCAGTCTTGAAATCAGCAGAACCGGCTAAAATTAAACCAGCAACATTAACTTTATCGTTAGTAATGAAATTTTGAACAGCAACTTCAGCAACTTTTCTAACATAGTTATGTCTCTTTTCATCTCTTAATCTCGCAAAACGTAAAGCAGATTGACCACCTCTACCATGCTTCTTTGGTAAATCAACTGTAAATTTGTGTAAAATTTCTCTGGTGTTACCGGATAAAGCACCAAATAATGCACCATTACCATCCATAACAATAAAACCAAATCTATCATCAGATTCTAATAATTCTGATAAAGCTTCAGTGTGGAATTTATTATCACATAAATATAATGATGTATTAATTGGTTTGAATGGTTCAAAACCAATTGTTAATTTCTTTTCTTTACCAGCATCAGTTAAAACTTCACCACAGTAAATAACTAAACCATTTGTTGGAACGTTACTGTATAATTTTAATTTTTGTTGAGTTGATGTAATAGCTGATAAAACTGATAATCTGTTAACTCTGGATTTAATATTGGAAGCAGTACCATATTCATCAGTTAACATCTTTTGAATAATTGAAATTTGACCCTTTGGTGGAATAATTAAAGAGATCATTGAAGTACCATTACCTCTGGCCTGTTGTAAATTCTTAATCAATTTCTTGACTTTCCACATTTGGACGTTCTTTTCAGCTTCATCTTCAGAAACAGGAGGAGCCATCTTGTATTATTATTTTTATATTATTATTATGGTTTTTTTAAAAGAAAACTAAACTTTAGATAAAACAAATTAAAGGGTAGTGAAATATATATTCCTTTGACTTAGTCCTGTGTATTGCTTATTTTTTTTTTCCTGTTTTAAACGAAAATTCAAAAACAAAAAAAAAACTTCCTATTCTAATCTCAACGACACAAATATAGACTGTATATATAAAATACTTTAAATAAATTATGTTACCAAACAATAGAAACTTATTCAATCACACATATTCATTTCCTCTATCAAAACGCCAATTCCTCTTTGCAATTACGAAAAATGTTTAAAAAATTTTTCATTTTCAGAAAAAACAAAAAAAAAAAAAAAAAAATTAAATCTAACGATTATGTAATTAATCACGTAATAACAGAAGAAAAAAGAAACGAAAACTTTCTGATTAGGTCATTTATTATGTCATCCTTTTTTATTTTTGATTATATAATCAGCTTATCTAATTTATTACGTCATCGTATTTTTCTTCAAAAAAAATTACGTAATTCATGTGGCTAATTTTGAAAGAGAAAAAAAATGTGGTTAAGTATTTATATGTGGCTAATTATATTACGTACAAAATTTTCCGTCTTTTTTCATTTTTCTTTTTTCTTCATAATTAATTTTTTTTTTTTTTTTTTTTTTTTCGTTTTTTTTTTTGGTCGTTTACTAATATATATAAGTGTTTGAAGAGTTGATTAGTCTTGTTGTATTTTTTTTTTTTAAGTACCAAGACTGTAGTTATCGACTGAAAAATTATGTCAGAAAAGGAAGAACTCCAACAACCACCAGTTGAGGCAGCTAGTGCAGCTGCTCCAGTTGAAGCGAAACAACTTACCAATAAAGAGCTTAAAGAGTTGAAGAAGAAGGAAAAGGCAGCCAAGAGAGCTGCTGCCAAAGGTGATGATCCAGCTTCTGGTGTCGATGGACAATCAAATCAACAAGCAGCTAATTCTAAGAAAGAAGGAGGTAAATCACAATCATCATCTACAGCAACAGCATCACATATTAAGAAACAATTAAACTCTGCCAAGATTAAAGAGATTGACACCAAGAAAGTTCCACCAATGTTTGGTCATTTGGAAACTACAGAACAACGTATTTCATCTTCTCCACAAGTTGCCAATATTGTTCACCCTTCTATTCTATCATTAACTTTAAAAATTTCCACTTATAAGATAGTGGGATCAACATCAAGATGTTTATCAATGATGGAAGCTTTTAAAAGTGTTATTAAATCATACAAGACTCCTGAAGCTACTTCTTTACAAAGACATTTAACATCTCATTTATCACATCAAATTGAATATTTGAAAACTGGTAGACCACTTTCTATATCGATGGGTAATTCTATTAGATGGTTAAAACAAAGAATTTCTTTAATTCCAATTGATTTAAAAGATGATTTAGCAAAGATTCAATTGATTGATGAAATCGATTTATTTATTCAAGAAAGAATTGTATACTCTGATAAAGTTATTACACAATCTGCATCAAAACACATTCAAAATAACTCTAAAATTTTAACCTATTCACATTCAGAAGTTTTGAAAAAACTTTTCAAATACTGTGCCATTGATGAAGATAAAAAATTTGAAATTTATATAATTGATTCAAAACCTTTGTTTGAAGGTAAAAAATTAGCAAAAGAATTATCCTCAATTTCAAATATCAAATGTCATTACAATTTAATAAATTCTCTATCAACAGTTTTAGAACGTTCAGATATTGATTTCTGTTTCTTAGGAGCTCATTCAATGTTATCAAATGGACGTTTATACTCTCGTGTCGGTTCTGCACTAGTTGCAATGGCCTCAAAAAATAAAAATATCCCAGTAATGGTCTGTTGTGAATCAATTAAATTTAGTGATAAAGTTCAATTGGATTCCGTTACATTGAATGAATTGGGCGATTCGGATGATTTAATTAATACTAAGCCTTTCAACAAGACAGGTTTCAACTTGGAACAATACTTGAAAAAATTAGAAGAAGATAAGAAAACGAACGAAGGATCATCTAATAAACAACAACAACAACAACAGAATAAGAAAGATAAAAAAGAAGTTGTTAAGGCTTCAAATGATTCAGATTCCAGTATATTGAAAAACTGGAAAACTGAATTACCTCACTTGAATATTTTAAATGTCTTGTACGACTTGACACCTCCAGAATATATTCAAAAAGTTATCACTGAATTTGGTGCTTTACCTCCATCCTCTGTTCCTGTTATTTTAAGAGAATATAAAAGTACAAGTTGAGTAAACTTTAATCTTTCTTCATATAACTACACCATAATAAATTATTTTTTATATATACATATAGTATATTCAAGTCATGTAGGACGTAGACTTATCTCTATATAAATTTTCTTTCTTTTGAAGCTGAAATATAAAAAAAAAAAAGAAACATATGTAGATTTCAATGTAGATACATGACAAAACTAAGAGAGTCGAAAATCATAATGAGGTAACGGGGGAGGGGGGCAAGAAAAAAAAATACAAAATAACATAATATAATGGGTAAAAAAGGAGAGAAATAAAGAAGAAAAAGAAAATGTTTCGGATGGACGAATGAAAACAAAGGTAGTCTATGTCATAGGGAAATGAACATCTTAAACATAATTGAACCACAGATAGGG
>JAJLSX010000071.1:0-66006 GCA_030567815.1 Ogataea piceae | reverse complement strand
TACCATCTCCAAAGCTTTGATTTCTCCTCAACAAATCCTCTTTACCATATAATTAATCTCCATGAAGTATCATACCTACGTTAGTACTGTTTCAATCCCTAATGAAACGAAAATCTGTATCAAATTGAATTAAAAAACCAAACCAAACACCGAAGCTCTCATTAGGTCTAGTTCAAACAACAACTTGAAGTGGGTAGTTAAAAAAAAAATAAATGAAATTGAAAAAGTTGATAATAGTGGTTATGAATATCGTTGTTGTCTTGAACTAAACAGCTTGTCACGTTTTCCAAGATTGATTGATATGGAAAACTTAATTGAAAGTGACAATGGATAATCTAGTTGTTTGATTATTATCCTCTAGCTTCATCTCTATCGACCTAGTAAGCAATAAGAGACAACACAAATAATAATGAAAAAAAAATACGTCTCTTTATTCCCAACCAACCACCCTAAAAAACCTTACCGATTAAAATCTATCCAAAATTGAAATGCACTCGAAAAACACACATAAAATGATTAATGAAAAAAATAAAATAATAAAAAATAACAGCAAAAAATCCCTACTTGAATAGCAATGAATGAAAGGGCTCAAGTCTAATATTGACTAGAGCCCTTTCTGGAATGTCCAGAAAGCTTCCTGAATAAGTGAGAAACCTTATCCCTTTTTCTACCTTTGGAAATTGGAGTGGTAGAATCAGTTTCTGAAGCTTTTGGATCTGAAGATGAGAATTTTGAAACTAACCTCTTGAACTTTGATTGCTTCTTCTTGTCTTTCTTTCTATGGAACTTTTGTTTGAAGCGTGATCTAAATGATTTTGAAACGTAAGCACGCTCTCCATTTTCGAATAAAATATATTCAATAGTATTATAACGTTCACAACTCTTTGAACCAGGAACTAATGGTAAAAATATAGCTCTATTTGAATCCCAAGTTGAAGCTGAAAACTCAGAAAATCTATCACCAAAACCAATATGTTTCTTACCAGTAAACATAGTATTGTTAATACTTTTAGAAATGATATAGTTGGTCTCTTCTTCTTCTTCTGGTTCTTCTTTGATAGTTGGCATAATATCAACATTTCTTCTGTATCTTGGAGAATTAGGTTGATTAGAGATGATAGTTTCAAGTTCGTTGATAAAGGTAGGTTTAAATTCTTCAATGGGAGTCTCATCATCTTCTTCAGTGATAGTCTTGTTATCTTCTTCAGTGATAGTCTTGTTATCTTCTTCAGTGATAGTCTCGTTGTCATCTTCAGTGATAGTCTCATTATCATCTTCTTCAAAGCTAAGTGAAGGAAACTTTTTAAAATATCTGGAAGAAGACTCTAAAAACTCCTGGAAGTTATCTTTTTCATTATTATTATCTGAAGAAGATTCATCATTTGAGTATACAGGCTTAGTGTTATCTTTAGCTCTGTGACGGATTTCATCAAAAATTCTATAAGCTTCCAAGTCTGGTGTCATCCAATCAGGAATTTCATAGCTAATGCCGGCTTGATTTTTAGCCATGTCGATGTACATCTGAATTTTTTCAATTTGTTGATTTTCATCACCTTCCAAGATGTAAGGACACTTAACCATAACAAAGTCACCATCTTCTTTATGGTTTGCATAATCTTCTGGTCTTCTCAACTTGAACCAAAAAAAATTAGGATTTTCAGGTGTCTCGTCTGGGACTGTTAATGGAGCCAAAGAAAGAGTTGATGCATATGGAGTTCCAGAAAATGTAGTAAATAATGGTGTTGATGAGGTGGATGATATTGGTGTTTCCTCTGACTTGGTGATACTGAAATTAATTTTTGGAAGTGAAAATGAAAGTAACTTTTTGATAGGTTCATATTGAGCTAATGAGAAAATTGGTTTTGAATCCTTGTTTGATTCCTTATTTGGTTCCTCGTTTGATTCCTTGTTTGATTCCTCGTTTAATTCCTGGTTAGGTTCTTCGTTTGATTCCTCAAATGGTTCCTCATATAATCCTTCTTCATATTCTTCATAGTATTCCTCATCTTCTTCATAAACTCTTGTCATGGTTTCATAAAAAGATTCAATAACTGACATATGTTTTGGCTTCATGTCAAGTTGACTTTGTTTTTCTTCTCTAGCCTTTGCTTCTTCTAATTCTTTTTCGTATAGTTCAAGACTTTCGGCTCTTAAATAAGCAGTATTTAGTGACTCTGAATTAGATAATGGGAAAGAAAACATAATAAGTAATTGAAAAGCTGTTGATGATGTTGCTGTTGATGTTGATTAGTTTTGATTAAATAGCTCACTAATATTAATAAGCTGATGTAAAGCGTTTCTGACAGTAAATAGTTTTGATAGTCAATAACGATTTGAAATGATTTGTTTGATGATATATTAAAACTTTAAAAGAGGATAATAATAATAAAAATTGATAAAGAAATAAGGATAAATCATTTAAAAAAACACACAAGAAAGTGGGAAAAGGTAACAAAACAAACAAGAGTCCTACCAATTGGTATTAGGCGCTAGTAAACAGATAGAAAGTTATGGTTTGTTGTTTAGAAGTTTCCTAATACAATCACGGTACAATAATAAGATACTACTAGCAAATAGGGGATAGGGATAAAATGTGCGTGTACCCTATAAGGTAACTTCATGGTGGGGGATGAGGGTGGTGCAATGCGAATCCCCAGGCTGTAGCGCTAAATAAAAGGAGCTCCCGTGAACTATCGCGTATAACTTAGCGCCCGAATTTTCTTATAATATGGGTAAGATAATTGACTCCTACTTTGAGATGGCTGGGTTTTACCTACATGGACAGTTCTAGATCTACTTAGTAACTAAAACAGACTAATCAATAATTTTATTATATAATCTAAATTTTTATTATTAGTTAGATATTTACAAATTTTGGAATATATCAATCAAGCTTTCCACACCTTTAAGTAAATTTTCATCGTACCCTTTACCTGGTGTATACTTAGCGTGAGCAAAATCGATAAACTTTAATGAACTTAATGGCGCACTTGTAACTTCATTTTCATTTTCATCGTCATCGTCATCGTCATCTTCATCTTCTGATATTAAATCTTCTTTTATTATAGGATCAACAAATTTCAAACTTTCCCACCTACTCAAATCATTCTCGAAATTGAAAAGCAATGAACCAGATATAATTCTAACCTCTTGTTCAAGTAAACAATTATACAATAGTTGTAATCTAACAAAAAAATTTTCAATCAATTGATCTTGTACATTTTTACCCAATTTATTATGTCTAAAAAAACACTTCAAACCAAATTTAACTGTGTCTTTAGTTAATTCACGTCCAAACTGTTTATTGAAAACCATATAACCATCCTCCGTTGATGTTAGCACTTTATCGGTTTCAACACCAGGTATATCAATTGAATCTGTTGATACCGCTGGTATCTTCATACCACATATTCTAAATCCTAAAGAACCACTAGTTGTTGTACTAGAGACTTTCTTCATCCTTTCAACTTTATCAACTGATGCAGTCTCATCGTATAACTTAGAACCTAATTTGATATCCAATACACTGGGTCTATTAAAACCAAAACATATATTCTCCAACACCAAGAATGGATTCTCAGTCTTTGATACATTAGATCCAACTTCAGGCAAAGAATCCAAATGGGTATAATTTGATACATCTTGAGTCATCCCAGGTGTTAAAGTACCATAAAAACGTGGCATCCAATGACATAACTTTGAACCTAATTCATCGTCATCTTCACCTTTTAACTGTGATGATGCATTATAGAAATCAATCTCTGCTTGAATCGTTGGTTTCGAGAATAATGAGCCATCCTCACTCTGTAACGATCCATCATGCCCTGCAACCTTATGCTCTAATGGCTTAAACATACTTCATTGACTACTTAAGAAGAAAGCCAACATAAACAAAAAGTAACATAAAAAGTAACATAAACATAACATAAAAATCATAAAAATCATAAAAAAACCAAAAATCAACACAGCCCTTAAATTCAAATTCATTTTTAATTGATTATGTAATTGATTACGCAATGCCATCATTATATGTGTAAGGATGTTGTATAATTCCGTTTCAGGGAAATTTTAAGAAAATCAGCCTCATCGGGCCGGTGTTAATAAAATTGTACGGTGGCAAATGGCTTATGTAATTATTTTTTATTTTAAAAAAAGAATTAAATTAAATTATCTGATCGATCAGTTAAATTCTATAATCAGTAATGATAAGAATTTTTAAACAATAGATTATACTAAATCTTATCAATATTTGATCTGATTGTGTTCTCGGAATTTATAATTATTTAATATATTATGTATATACGTTATATAATATATATAATATATATTTTACAAATGTATTATTAATAAATTCCGTTTTAAATTCTTCGAGTGGATTGATATTTCCTGATTAGTAAAATATTTCCATTGGCCCATCAGCCACATTCGTATAGGCCGTACGAAAAAATGTTTAGTCAGCCAATTTTCTTTTTTCTTTTTTCTTTTTTTTTTTTTTTTTTTTTTTTTTTTTTTTTAAATTTTTTTTTTTTTTTTTTTTTTTTTTTTTTTTTGCTTTTAAATCAAACCCCGAATATTTATTGTAATATTTATATATACATGTATTTTTAGTGGTTTTTTTTTTTTCTTTTCTTTTCTTTTCTCTATAGTATTATTAGTCTATTAGTATAAGAACAGTTATAGAGGATATGTCAGGTGCAACACAGATATTATTATTATTACATCCAACAATAGTAGTTGAACCTACTATTGTTGAGAGTACAAAGAGACAGCTATTATTAGAGAATCCAGAATCAGATTTAGTGCAGTATATAATTGATAGAGTTGCATTAAATGAACAAGATTTACCTAAGGATCAGTTCAAGTTGATATATTATTTAGCACCATTAGAAGCTAAACAGAATAAATTTAATTCAAATTTGATAAATAAGTTGTATGATTCATTAAAATTAGATGGATTTTTCACTGGTTTAATACCTAATAACTGTGCACTGGATGCTATAATGTCAGGTTTTACCATTAGTGATGATGAATCAAGGTGGATTAAAATCAATCAGTTGACAAATACACCAGTTTCTATACCTTTAAAGAGATCTACATTCAAGTCTGAATCTTCTTCTGGTACCACTGCCACCACTCCAAAGAAATTACCAACTTTTAAGAGATTGGCATCGCCACCAGTTTTAACTGATTCTTCAGAAGTTGATGATGACGAAGCTGAGTCTTTACAAGAAGTTTTAAAATTAAAAGAGACAAAACTGACATTTTTTGAAGATTCAGATGATGATTTGGCATTAGGTGACGAAGATGAAGATGATGACGATAATTTCTCAGCTGCTGCCTCTCCTTCAAATTTAATAAATGAAGATGATTTATTAACTTCATCAGAGTTAAATTTAAGTACACCTGTTATAATTCCAATTCAATGTTCAACAAAGGGTAAGAAGAGAAGAAAGGCATGTAAAGATTGTACATGTGGTTTAAAAGAAAAGGAAGAAGCTGAAGAAAATAAACAAAGAACAATTCAATCTTCAATACTTGGTAATTTAGCAAAATCTGCCACTGAAGAAGCAATTTTAATTGAAAAGAGAATTCAAAAGAAGAAATCTGAAGCTGCTGTTGAATTAGGTAAAAAGATTAAATTTACAGAGTCTGATATGGCTGAGATTGATTTCACAATTGAAGGTAAAACTGGTGGTTGTGGTTCTTGTTCTTTAGGTGATGCTTTCAGATGTGATGGTTGTCCATTCTTAGGTTTACCTGCTTTCAAACCTGGTCAAATGATTACTCTTGATTCATTTGGTGAAGATATTTAAATTATCAACCAAATACTTATTTATTAATTTATTCATGCATTAATGCATTCATTCGTTCATTCATTCATTCATACATTCATACAAAGAAAAAAAAAAGGAAAAAGTTTTATAATATATATTTAGAGTGTTTACCCCCACCGCCCCTTTCTTTTTATTTGTGTTTTTTAAGTTTCATTTGTGTTTTTTTATTTTTATTTATATCATCATGGTTAGTATGATGATATTGTTTGGTTTGAAATTCCTTTTGATTGTTTACTGGGACTAAGCTAATGGTTTTTGGCTTTATATTTTTTATTTTTTTTTTTTTCTATTATTTATTTATTTGACATTTAATATTTATTTTATTTATCGTTACGTATGCATATATGTATTATTTATTTAGTATTGTCATAATATCATTCAAATCAAGTTTCATGTCACCAACGACAGGTGCTTCAATACTTGAATTATAATGACCATATTTATCATTTGTAATTTCACCTATTTTGAAAGTTTCATTTTGAATCTGTTGTTGTGGGATTTCCCACTGATACTCATAAGCAACGTTACCAAGATGTTTTAGTAAAGAGTTACGACCGGTACGGCTATCTGCCAAATAATCATAGTAAAATTTAGCATTTTCAATCTCACCTAACTTGACCAATGTTTTCACTATTGATATATAAACTTGAGGATAAAGTGATATTTTATCACTTAGATATGCGCATAGATGAGTTGCCATTGATATATCTTTATGTGCAAGACTGGCAATTACTTTCGATATAAATCTGGAGTGAATTTTCTTAGGTGGATGTATAGAACTGGATATAAATCTAGTTATTAAGTTTGCCGAATATACTGGTTTTTGCATTGATATGTAAGTATATGCAAGGAAAGTTTCTAATATTATTGATGTATGATACTCTTTAGCAAAAGGATGATATGAATTTGAGTTTGAATTCAATTGATATTGTAAAACATTCTCTAGATAAGTCTTGAATAAAATTGTAGTTATCATCTTATTTGGACTATTTTGAAGTAAATATTTCTTGTAAACTAATGATATTATCTTCAAAGGCGGTAATCCATCATCAACTATCAATTCTTCTCTAATTTCAGGTCTCGGTATTTCATGGTATGGATCTAATTTATCACTCACTATCCCATTATAATAAGTATTTAATAATCCCATTTTTTCAAAAATTTCTCTTGATTTAGGGTAAATAACAGTGACATAACCTAGTAAGATATCAAGTGAAACTTCATCTCTATCTGTTAAGTATTGAATAAACTGTTGATTTATACTTCTAATATGACCAGATGACTTTGAAGATTGATTCAATTCAAGTTTTAAAGAATCTAAATGTTTATTTAATAGTAGTAAATAATTCTGTAAATCGTTACTATGATGAATATAAAATGTTAAAATCCCATCAATTGTTGGATTTAAAACTTTATTTGAACTTATTATTGGAGCTTTACCAATAGGAACATTCAATCTATTTCTTAACATTGTATAATGGTCCCACGATGAATTTGAAATTGGTATACTGTCATTAACAAGTTGATCTTTGTATAAATTTAAATAAAATTCAGCATCTTTAAATTTTCCCTTTTCTAATAAAATCTTAACTGTAGTATATTTCATCTTACTGGTGTATATATTTGTGAAAACTTCATTTTTAAAATCGGTAGTGGTACCACAGTTTAGAAATGTTAAAACTTCATTTGAATTACCATTTGATAATTTGTATAATATATCACAAATCTTGGTATCATCACCATTGAAATCATAATTTGATTTAATCAATTCTTGTAAGAAATACATATAGTCTTCCCTTTTAATATTATTCCAAACTATACTTATCAATGAATCTCTCAATTTAGGATTTAAATCAATCAATGATTTAATTTTCACTAATTTTGAAATGGCGGAACCATTATTATTGTTTAATAAGACTAAAGCCAAGTGAGCTTCTCTATCAAGTGAAGTTATTAAACCTATATCATCATCATCATTCAAACGACTGGGTATATTAGATGTCTTAAAGATAGAGTATGATGTATGATACGATAGTGAACGTGATTGACACAGATTGATCTTGAAATTAAGTGAATAATTCCTTATTAGCGAGTTTGTTATCAGCTGTCTACCACTGGGTATTAATATATTGGTACTTTTCATCATAGGCATCCAATAAAACAAAGAATCCAAAGAAGTGTACTCACTTCTTTTGTTAAATGTTGTTATATCTATCTAATTATTTACATATATAAATTTATCATTCACTCTCTGTCTCTCTGTCTCTCTGCCCTTTTTTCTGTATTTTTCATCTTTTTTTGAGTTTTTGCACTTTTCGACAAAAATTTATAAATTTTTTAGATTATATAATAAATTATGTAATCTTATAAAAAACCGTTTTCTTTCTTTAATGTATATACACTGCCCTGTTTATTAAACCTCCCATCAAATTGTCTTGTAAACACTTTTAGTATAAAGAAATAAGTTATAAAGTTATAAAGGGACTAAATATACTTATAGTGGTATATGTGGACATAAGTATGGCTTGTAAAATAATCACTATTTATACCCAAAACCATGACTGTAAATCATATAAAGTAGCAAATACTCTATATAAGAAAACAGATTATAAGGGACATATATAATATATATCTCTTAAAAGATCATTTGACTTGATGGCTTAAAACTTGTATATATCTCGTCACATACATAACTGATATATAACCAATAAGACACTTTGAGTATACTTTGTAACGATAATTCTCTATGCACCACAATAAACTGAACTTTATACAAGATATACAACTACTCACTGTTCAATATACCACTATATGTAAGGATATGTCAATTTAAAAATATAAAACTTGCGGGGCGGTTTCTGCGGATTAAACTATAATCTCCCGCTTTATAGCTGAACTAACATATTATGTAATTTATCAATAATTCATTTACCAATGAACTATACATATAGTACGTTTATATAAAATTAATATATATAATATATGGCATATGCTTTGAAATTAAGGGGAATTAAATTACGCGGAGTTAGAGTCCGATATATGTACATTTAGATATCGTATAGTATAGGCCATAGGCCATATGCCATATGCCATATACTGTATACTGTACACTTATGTAGTTGTACTGTATATATGGTATGAAGTATGGTATGAAGTATGGTATGAAGTATGGTATGAAGTATGGTATGAAGTATGGTATGAAGTATTGAATTTACTATTTACTATTAAGTATGGAGTATGGAGATGCAACATACTGGTATAACAATTCAACAAATAATTAAATAAATAAAGAATAATAAAGAAAAAAAAAAACTTTTTACGGATACCGATCTCGTTTTCAAAGTATTATAAACCAATCAAATCATTTCAAATTTGCTTATACCGACACGCAGCTCCACACGCACATAAAAAAAGAAAAAAAAAAAACTTTAAAGGGAATACGGAGGAGGAGGAGGAAATTGAAGAAGAATTTTTTTTGCCTTTGATGATTATGTAATTGTTTATAGGGTAATAGTAAATTTTGTAAAAATTGTAAAGGGGATACCTCTTGTCTCTTGTCTTTTGTCTTGTTGTTTTACATTATATTATAAAACTGTTGTATAATTATAATATATTTGTATTTGAGTGTTTTGTTTTGCCTCTGGTATAGCTAAATTCTTTAAGTTATATTTATCTTCTTTGTTCTGTGATACCAATTTCTGTTTTTCAATGGAATAGATTTTGATTGATTTCAATTGTGTTTAAAAAAAAAAAAAAAAGAAAATTATTGATTTTTTTTTCTCCCAATCTAAGAATATATATAAGTTATATTAACAATGCTTAGATCAATTACAAGAAATTTCCCAAGAGCTCGTCTCTTGAGAAATACAAATTTCATAAAAAGACAACAACAACAATTTGTTAGACCATTAGCTACAGGTTTTGATAGTTTTTTACAATCAAACAATTCAAACTATATAGATGAAATGTATGAAGCATGGACCAAAGATCCAAAATCTGTTCATGTTTCATGGGATGCTTATTTTAAGAATATGGATGGTAAAGTTCCAGCTTCATCAGCTTATATTGCACCACCAACTTTAATTCCACAACCTGAAGGTGGTATTCCAAATTTAGTTCCATCTGCTTCAAAATTAGGTGAAGAAGATGTTTTAACTCATTTAAAGGCACAATTATTAGTTAGAGCTTATCAAGTTAGAGGTCATCAAAAGGCTCATATTGATCCATTAGGAATTTCATTTGGTGATGATAAAAGTACTCCAACTCCAAAAGAATTAACTTTAGATCACTATAGTTTTACTGAAGCTGATTTAGAAAGAGAAATTACTTTAGGTCCAGGTATTTTACCAAATTTTAAGAAAGATGGTATTAATTCTTTAAAATTAAAAGAAGTTATTTCAATTTGTGAAAAAATTTACTGTTCTTCATATGGTATTGAATATATTCATATTCCATCAAGAGAAAAATGTGATTGGTTAAGATCAAGAATTGAAATTCCTGAACCATATAAATTTAATACAGATCAAAAGAGACAAATTTTAGATAGATTAATTTGGTCTTGTGAATTTGAAAATTTCTTATCAACTAAATTCCCAAATGATAAAAGATTTGGTTTAGAAGGTGCTGAATCTGTTGTTCCAGGTTTAAAAGCTTTAATTGATACTGCTGTTGATTTAGGTGTTGAAGATGTTGTTATTGGTATGCCACATAGAGGTAGATTAAATATGTTGGCAAATGTTGTTAGAAAACCAAATGAAGCTATCTTTTCTGAATTTACAGGTTCAAAAGAATTTGATGAAGGTTCAGGTGATGTTAAATATCATTTAGGTATGAACTATGTTAGACCAACAACTTCAGGTAAAACTGTTAACTTATCAATTGTTGCAAATCCATCTCATTTAGAAGCTGAAGATCCAGTTGTCTTGGGTAGAACTAGAGCTATTCAACATTATAAAAAAGATGTTGGTGAATTCAAGAAAGCTATTGGTGTCTTATTACATGGTGATGCTGCTTTTGCAGGTCAAGGTGTTGTTTATGAAACTATGGGTTTCACAGCTTTACCAGCTTATTCTACAGGTGGTACCATTCACGTTATTGTTAATAATCAAATTGGTTTCACCACCGATCCAAGATTTGCTAGATCAACTCCATATCCATCAGATATTGCTAAATCAATCAATGCTCCAATTTTCCATGTTAATGCAGATGATGTTGAATCAGTTATCTTTGTCTTCAATTTAGCTGCTGAATATAGAGCTACTTTCAACTCTGATGTTATCTTAGATGTTGTTGGTTACCGTAAACATGGTCACAATGAAACTGATCAACCTTCATTTACTCAACCATTAATGTACAAGAAAATTGCTGAAAAGAGACAAGTTTTAGATATGTATATCGATCAATTATTAGCTGAAGGTACTTTCACTCAAGAAGATATTACTGAACATAAAAAATGGGTTTGGAATACTTTAGAAGAATCTTTCAGTAAGGCTAAAGAGTATAAACCAGATTCAAGAGAATGGTTAACTACTCCATGGGAAGGTTTTAAATCACCAAAAGAATTAGCTACTGAAATTCTGCCACATTTACCAACTGCTATTTCTGAAGAAGATGTTAAGCATATTGGTAAGACTATTTCTACTGTTCCAGAAGGTTTCACTTTACACAGAAACTTAAAGAGAATTTTAGGTGCCAGATTAAAGTCTGTTGAAACTGGTGAAGGTATTGATTGGGCTACCGGTGAAGCTTTAGCCTTTGGTTCTTTAGCTCAAGAAGGTTACCACGTTAGAATTTCTGGTCAAGATGTTGAAAGAGGTACTTTCTCTCAAAGACATGCCGTTTTACACGATCAAGATTCAGAAGGTACTTATACCCCATTAAAACACGTTTCTGAAAGTCAAGGTGATTTCGTCATTTCAAACTCTTCATTATCTGAATATGGTGTTATGGGTTTCGAATATGGTTATTCATTAACTTCTCCAGATGCTTTAGTTCAATGGGAAGCTCAATTTGGTGATTTTGCCAACACTGCTCAAGTTATTGTTGATCAATTCATTTCATCTGCTGAATCTAAATGGAAACAAAGATCTGGTGTTGTTTTATCATTACCTCACGGTTATGATGGTCAAGGTCCAGAACATTCTTCAGGTAGAATTGAAAGATACTTACAAATGTGTAATGAAGATCCAAGAGTTTTCCCAAGTGCTGACAGAATAGAAAGACAACATCAAGATGCTAACATGCAAATTGCTTATCCATCTACTCCAGCTTCTATCTTCCACTTGTTAAGAAGACAAATGCATCGTCAATTCAGAAAACCATTAATCTTATTCTTCTCTAAATCATTATTAAGACATCCATTAGCTAGATCTTCAATTGATGAATTCACTGGTGACTCCCACTTCCAATGGATTATTGAAGATGTTGAATTAGGTAAGTCTATTAATGAAAAGGAAGGTATTTCAAGAGTTGTCTTATGTTCAGGTCAAGTCTATACCGCTTTACACAAGAAGAGAGCTACTATTGAAAATAAGGATACTGCTTTCATCAAGATTGAACAAATGCATCCATTCCCATTCGCTCAATTAAGAGATGCTTTGAAATCATACCCAGCTTTAACTGATTTAGTTTACTGTCAAGAAGAACCATTAAATATGGGTTCTTACGGTTTTGCTGCTCCAAGAATTGATACTACAATTGCTGAAACTGGTTTAGACTTGAAATGTAGATACGCTGGTAGAGACCCATCTGCTTCAGTTGCTGCTGGTTCAAAGGCCAAGCATTTAGCTGAAGAAGATGCTTTCTTAAAGGATGTCTTCCAAGAAGAATAGATCAACTGAGTTGTTGATTATTTCAGTATTTTGAAATTTTGCTGAAATTATTATGTGTTGAATGTTTTTTATCATATTGTTTTTTTTTCTTTTTACTTTTTCTTTTATTAAAGCTCCTTTTTTGTGTTTTAGCCCATATTTTTTTTAATGTGGTTCATCATTTGGTGTTTGTATTGAAATTTATACTAATGAAATTTCAAACTTCATTCTGATACTATTCCTCTCTTATTTTTATATTCTATCCATATTATCTGGATATCCCAAACTTTTTTTTTGAACTCTCTATATACTACTTTATATATCTGATTTTTCCCCCTTTTACAAACAAACTGATCCTGTTATTATTATATTTGTCATTCTCTCGTACTGTATAATTGCATATGTAGAATTTTTTGTGGCTTCTCTAGAATTCTTCGCGAGAGGTAGGCCATTTACCGCGGGAGTCCTCCCCTGAGGCCCGAGTGACAATTGAGCCATATCAAAGTTTTTGGCTAATTCACATTTATTTTATATAAATTGGCGCTAATAGAAAATATAAGGATCTATCTCCTTTTTTGTCCAACACTTTTTATCTTTATACAACTTTTATCTTGTTATTGGTATCAAACTGATTAATAACAATATATAAGACTTTATGGAAATTCCAGTTAAAGATAAAGCATGATTATAAAATTATCCATAATATTCAGTATCTTGAGTTCTGTTGTTTTCTCTACAATACATCCAATTGAGGTAAATGGGAGACATTTCTTTGATTCAGTTACCAACAAGCCTGTAAGTATCAATTTTATACAAAAACAACATCTCTTTGCAAAAATAGCAGCTTACTAACTTTATTTTTGAAAAAGTTTTTCATCAAAGGGGTTGATTATCAACCTGGTGGTTCATCTGCTGTTAATCAATATTCAGATCCATTATCAGATCCAGCCAAATGTACTCGTGATGTATACCTATTTCAAAAACTAGGAATTAATACAATAAGAGTTTATTCAGTTAATCCAGATTTAAATCATGATAAATGTATGACCATGTTGGCAGCAGCAGGGATTTATTTGGTCTTGGATGTTAATTCACCTTTAGAGAATCAACATTTGAATAGGTACGAACCATGGACAACTTATAACAGTGACTATTTACTACATGTTTTCAAAGTTGTTGAAGAATTTTCAGGCTTTAATAATACATTAGGTTTTTTTGCGGGAAATGAGATCATCAATGATCAATTGTCAGCTAAAGCTTCTCCTGCTTATGTCAAAGCGGTTGTCAGGGATATAAAAGAGTATATCAGTAATAATTCTCCAAGGAAGATACCAGTTGGATACTCTGCTGCAGATGACTTACATTATAGAATTTCACTAGCTAAGTATATGGAATGTTATGAACAAAGCCCTTCAGAAGTTGTTGATTTTTATGGTGTTAACACATATCAATGGTGTGGGGATCAAACATTTTATACAAGTGGTTACAACATTTTAGTCAATGATTACTCTGATTATTCTAAACCAATATTTTTTTCAGAGTATGGTTGCAATGAAGTGACTCCTAGAAAATTCAATGAAATGAAAAGCATCTATTCTAATCAAATGTCAGCAGTATTTTCAGGTGGATTAGTTTATGAATTTGCACAAGAGCCAAATAACTATGGATTGGTTGACTATGATGCAGATGGGAATGTTCACTTACTCAGAGATTATTATACGATGAAAGAACAACTGGAGAAAATTACAGATCCTGCAATTCCGAAAAAGGCATTACAACATACATCGTCACCAAATAAACCTGGTGGTAAATTTAGACTTGGGGGAAATGGGGGTGGTAGCACTGGTAGTGGTAGAATGAAAAACAGAGAGAAATTATGTGTTAGTGGGTATGCCAACTTAGAATTAGGAAATGGAGTTGCAAGGTCACTTGGAATTGAATTGATTTCAAAAGGTATTCAAAAAAAATCTAAAGGTAAATACGTCCCTTTAACTCAAGATGATCTTACTTCTAAATTTAAGATTTTTGATATTGATGGTACATTATTTACCGAGCAAGCCAAGATTGAAATACCAAATTTATCAAAATCCATTCATAAACCATCAGTTTTCACCAGTGGTAAGTATCAGAGAATCAATAATAATATGGTTTGATCTATACAAAAAAGCCATTATTCCATTCTCCAATTTCTTTTCAAGCATATACTAATACTTTATTTTTTGATATTTTGAGTAATAAATTAGAGAGTAGTAGTAATAGCATGAGATTAACCAATCTTTTGAAAACTATTCACATTGGTAGAGTTGTTAGCCATTTTTATTTACTTACTTACTTACTTAATTTTTAAAATAATATAAATTTTTATTTCCCATTTATAAATAATTAAAAAAAAAACAGAAACCAGACGAAAATATTAAAAGCAGAAATGTACATAAATAATAGAAAGAGAAATTTAGTAAACGAAACCTAAAACCTTACCAGAAACGTGCTTTCTCTTAGCTTCTTCGTGGTCAACAATACCAGCAGAAGTAGTTAAGATAACGAAACCAAATTGTCTAGCTGGTAATAAGTTATCGGTCCACTTTTCGATATCACCAAGTTTAACGTTATATCTTGGTTGAATGACACCACACTTGTTTAATCTACCGTTCAATTGAACAACGATCTTACCTGATCTGTGGTCATCAATGTATTCGAATTCACCAATGTAGCCTAAATTTTTTGAGAAAATAGTTAGTAATCTGAATGAAACCAAGAAAAAAAAATCAATTGGTAAATAAAACAGAAAAGATATAATGGGTCTATAATTCATCTAAAAGTCTCCAAAAGAAAAGTGAAAAAGGGAATAAGATCGTGATGATCAAATGATGTCGAGGAAAAGTAAACAGATTAAGTGCACGTAAATAAAGCTCAGAACTGTGTAAGAAGCATTTCCTAGTAAGCGTTTCTCTTCCGGAAACTTAAAAGACAGCAAGGGACAATTATTTTATCTCATAAAGAAATACCGACAAGCCATCCAGTTATCATTCCGGAGATCAAAAAAAAATATATAAACTATATAAGGGGGAGAAAGGAGAAGTATAAGTTAAATGAAACCCAATATTGCATTTCTTTTTTCATTTCCAATTGATGAGGGAAAAAAGTTAAAACATACCGTGCTTTTGCATAACAGTTAAGAATTTAATAATAACTTTTGAAGATGGTCTAATTAAGACTTGTCTCTTACCGGTCTTTTCGGCATTGTTAATGGCATTTAAAGCATCTGCTAAGACTGAAGTTCTGGTCATTTTGATATATTAGAAGCTATATTAAAAGTTTTTTTTGTTAGTATGTTCGAAAAAGCTAACTGAGACCTATCTCAACGTTAACAATAAACGTATATATATTACTATCAGACTATAGAGATAAATCTCAGTCAACTCATCTTAATTTTGGTTCATAATTTATTAGGTGTGACAAAAAATTCAATCAGAAAGCTTCATGAGTGTCCAATTTCGGAGTCATGTAGCAAGAGAATATGAAATAAAATGTATTATAAATCTCTTCAACTAAAGTAAAGTATTATGATGCCTGAGTCTAACTGGCAACAATGATAAAGTCATAATAATTTGAATTTATCAGTTGCTTGATACACACATGTAAACATAATTTTTACTCCAGCTTGTATTTTTTGCCATCTAAGAAACATCTAGAGTGGACCATAATGATAGTTGAACAAATGAATGAATGAATGAATAAATGAAAATTTTTCACATCAGCTAGCTTTCGAAAAAGAAAATAAAATAATGAATGAATGATTCAAATTAAAACATACTAGTTATTAATTAGTTTAATAAGTGATTATTCTTAATGAAAGATGAAAATATTATAAAATAGAATACTAAGAAAGACAAGAGAAAAAGAACCTTTTAAATAGTAAAACGAAATGAAAGACAAACAAACACCACAAATTTTTTACTTTTTGGAAATTTTCAACGAAAAATTTTATGGGGGTCGTGTATGTTTTATTAAAAAAAATTGTTTTCGGGCGGGTAATATTTTATGACAAATGTTTTGTTGTGTTTTATTTTTTTGTGATTTTTTGTGATTTTTTTTCTTTTTTTCGATTTCTGTTAAATTTATTTGTTTTTTTTTAAAATTTGCCTTTGATCTTGTTATATCATTATAGAATTAGGGAGAAGAGGATATGGAATGATGAGTACAGGTTACTCAGATACTACAGGTATACCTGTTAAACAGTCAGATCTATCGCCTGATAATCAAGTTGGTGTACTAATATTTAGAGATGTTAAGCCATACTGTGTTGCATTATCTCAAATAACATTTTCACCTTCTGAAACTATCAATTCGAAACAACTTGTAGGTGCATTAAGAGATTTAGACTTCAATTTATCCTTGTCAATTTCTAGACATGAGGTTGGAATATTTAATGATGATAATGATTACCTTAGATTACCATCTAGTTTGGCAGATTATATATTTGTCCCCATTGCACAACTTTTACAGAAACCTTTGTTGAACGATACAGCACTTGAATTTATATTATCAATAGTTGAAACACTAATCAAGCATTGTTGGTCAAGTACAGGTTCATTACCTATTCAATTGGTACAACAGTTTATCCCACTAATAACTTTTTTGATTGGAGGTAAACCTAATGAGACTGAATTGGAAATTATGAAACATTCTGATGAAACTTTACTCAATGGTGTATCATGTTTGAATTACCTACTGATAGGTTTAGAGAATCAAGGGGTTGGTGTGGCAGATAAATTTTTAACGGATAATAAGAATTTACCATCTTTAGGTCATATGGTTTCTGTTTTATTGAATATTTCATTAAAGTCAACTAATTTACAAGTTCAATTGAAAAGTTTAGAAACATTAAATAAACTTTATAGATTATTACATGATGGTGAAATACTATCATTTTTACTTCCTGGTACTATTTCTACAGTGGCTAAATTGATAAAGAGTAAACCTCATTATAAAGTGATTAGTAAATCTCTTGAAATAGTGTCTACAATAATGGGATATACTTTCAATGATAATGATCTTAATGTTCAATGGAAGAATAATATTGAAACACTTGAAGATTTGAAAAATTTAACTACTGATGATAACAATGAGGAATTAAAAGAAGAAGATATTAATGTTATAATACCTGAATTAGAAGATGGGAAATATCATAGAACTACAAGTTGGTTAAGAGCAACTATATTTCAATTAAGAAAAGCATTTAAACTGGTTTTAAACGTGGAAACTATAGATAGATTTGAAGTGCGAGATAGTTTATTCCAATTAAATCTATCAATTTTAAAATATTGTTTTAAATCATGTGGATTGATACTTCCTTCTATTGTTGATTCAATTTCAAAGATATGTTCTGAAGATGAATCTTATCAAGATTTATTGATTGATTCATTTGCAACATCAAGTTCTAACGTTTCAGGTTTCATTAAATTAGTAGTTGCCAATTTAGATAGTTGTATTGAATCTCTATCATTTGAATTGAGTTCCCCAGATACGCAAAAGGCAGTTAACTCAGTTACTCGTTTAGACCTACTACTAACGATATTAATCAAATTAGATAATGATACTGGATTTGTTATTGATAAATTAATTAAAAGATTACACGAAGAACTTGTTCTATTGGTTCAAGCCACAAATTCAAAGAAAAAGCTTAAAGTTACCGCTGTTGGTTCGCAATCTTATGAGTCTGAGATGTTATTAATAACGTCTAATTATTCAAATGATGCTTTTAGAGAAGATACTGCACATTCTAAGATTTTTGGTGATGTTGTCGATAGTGACATTGAGGAAGCTCTCATTCATTTAATGAATACTATATCTTCATATTCTTCAATTGAATCAATAATAGATGAATTATTGTTAGAGACAGATACAAACAATGTTGATAATATAAACTATGTCATTGCAAACTCTGTCACTCTATGGATAGTCTCAACCATTATGTACTCTATTAAGAATAGAATCAATATTAAGCCAAGAAATAATGATGATGACATTTTTGATTTCATAGAATTTGAGGAAGATGAAGACGAAGAATCTGATAATGTTACAATAGATAATAGTACCGAAGAATTGGCACTCATGGTTAAAAATAATACATACTCAGTCTTGGAGAAATCAGGAGACTTGCTTGAACTAAATGCGACAAAGACAAAAGATTCATTTGGATTGATAAAAACGACAGTCATTGCATTACATTCAATAGGTCAGTCGTGTGATGTTTTGGAAGAAGATTTCAAAGAAGAATTAGTTGATTATTTATATCCTGTTATTGACAATTTGGCGTCACCTAATGATTTAATCAGAAATGAGGCCCAATTAGTAGCATTGAAAATTGCAGATACATTGTACGATGGATCAATTAAAGATATGATTTTTGAAAACTGTGATTATTTGGTTGATTCACTATCTGTAAGATTAACTGGTGATTCAATAACTCCTAGAACTCCAATTGTATTGAATGTTTTAATCAAGATAGGTGGATTGGAACTATTGAATCAACTTGATGATATCATAGTTATTATCTTCACTTTACTTGATATGTATCATGGATATGCTTCTCTATGTGAAGGTTTCTTTGTTGTTTTCCATGAGGTGATAAATCAAGTGTACAAGTACTATTTTGATGGATTCAATTTTGAAAATTTGGAGAATGGAATACAAGATGAAAAAGTGATTGACTATGGACCTTGGGGTATGAAATCCATCGATGATGTTGTTGAATTTCTGAGTAGAAAGATTGAAATACCAGATGATATATTGAATGATCCAGAAGTTGATTCTGATGATGATGATAGTGACGATGATGAGTCACCGTTTGATGAACGTTTGAAAAGGTCTAAAGTTTTAGAGATTGATAGTGATGATGAATCCGATGTTGAAACAGAGTCTCTCCCATCTGTTAATCCAGATCAATCATCAGAGAATGGTGGTGATGATAACGATGATAATAAGTTAAAATGGGAATCACCAGTGAGTGTTAAGCTGTACAATATAATTTCACAAATTTTGACATATTCAGAAAGACTTTCTACTCATAAATCTGTCAATTTATCAATTATTACATTAAAGTTAATGAATTCAATGCTACCAATACTAGCCACACAAAAATCAAGATTTTTACCAGTTGTAGCATCAATGTGGGAAACAATATCAAGATTTATACTTACAAGTGAGAATCATATTGTAATTGAACTTTCATTAGATGTTGCTAATACACTAATTAGATACAGTGATACATTTTTAAGTACCAAATTTATTGATTTGGCTAAATCAATCCAAGAGAGAAATATTTTCAAACATGTTATCAATAAAAGGTTAGAGTTATACAAAAGGCAAAAAAAACAGCTTAAAACTACCAAAATTATCAGTAGAACTAGTACCTCTGTGAATTATGAATTGAAAACATTTGAAAATTTATCAAAATTTTTCCAACTTGGTTTATTAAAATTTGGTAAACTACTATCTTCAGATTTTGGTTTCCAACTAGTTAAAATTACAATAATGTATGATGATGATGAAACCAACTATGGATATTTTGATGATGTTGTTTACTACTTGAAATTGGAATCTAACAATGACGCTTTATAATGAAAAACTTGTATAAATTATGAATAAATGTTATGATATTAAAACCTGTAGAAAACCAGACTGTATGATACTAATAACCAGTAATAACTATTTACTATATTAAAATGTATAATTAATAGTACTAAGCATACTATACGTACTATCATATATTACAGATAAATCTGTCATTAAACGTGAACGTGATCCATGTCACGTGGCTCTATCAAGAGTTATCACTTTACTGTTCAACTGTCCAAAGTTTGTTTATATATTGATATAACATATACTATGTACAATCCTTGGATATAACTATAAAAAAGTTCATCTAATTGAATATCAAAATATTATACTTAATTTTAGTAACCAAACAAGAATTAAATATTACCTTTATTTAAATATTACCTTTAATTAAATTTTAAATAAATTCAAACTGTAAAATTCATTCAATACACACTGTATACAAGTCCCAACACAACTTACACTAGCATCTAACATATAGCTAAGCAAAAAAAAAAACGTTAGACCATCCAACATCAACAGACAACAATCAGAGTAGTAAAAAAATATGTAGTCTATAGAGGAGTCTATACTATAGATAATTTTATATGGAGGGGATCATCTTTATAACAACAACAAAAATATAAAAAAAGAGGTCGTACCCGGATTCGAACCGGGGTTGTCCGGATCAAAACCGAAAGTGATAACCACTACACTATACAACCTGTTAGTTGTTAATTTATAAAAGCAGTTAAATATAATGGATTATATAATTTAATATCGATTTTTTATTTATTTATTACATAAGCAATAATGCTTTTATTTACATATTTCCTAATTAGGAAATATGTTATTGTTTTTTTGCTTAATTTTACGCTTTATAATAAATAAAATTTTTTTCTTCTTCTTCTTTTATAGTAATCATGTTGTATATTGGTATAGTAAAAGGCTCTGTAAAGGCATTATATTAAATTAATTTATATTCCAAATAGATAGTTGCTGTGGGTATCTGTGTTTTTTTTTTTTTTTTTTTTTATGTTTGAAAAGAAACAATTTGCAAATGGTATTATAGCTAAGTGAAACAATTGAATATATATAAATTACAAGAGAATAATCTTACAAGATGTCATCAGAGGTGAATAATGCATCTAGTAAGCAAGAAGTTGAGAAACTTTTACTTAATCTATCACCTGAGCAACTTAGTTCAATTTTAAATGTTGTTAGTCGATCAGAAGAGTATGAAGAAGAAGAAGAGGAAGTAGATGAACCTGCCAACGATCTTACAACTAGTATAAGTCGAGAAAATTTAATAACTTTAGAGAATATACTTGGAGTTTTAAATGATTTACAAAATACAAGTTTAATAATAGGTAATAAACAGTTAAAGTTACAAAATTGGTTTCATTCAGTGTATTCACTTTTAAATAACTATAGTAAAGAATTACAAGAGGATGAGAATAGATTAAATACAAGTTTTATAAAATCATTGGATACGATTTCAAAGATTTTCCAAATATTAAAGAATTATCAACAACATAACGATGAAGACTCAATACTAATGAGTTATAAATTACAAAAAATCAACGATGATTTTAAAATGGGTAATTTTTCCAATTTGAAAGATTACTGTAACGAAGTTGACAATATGACTAAATTAAACAATGAGATTGAAATTAATATAACAAAGTTGAAACCAATACTATTGGATAAGATTATGATAATATCAAATAAATTGAATATTTTTTATAATTTATTGGATAAGATTGATGAATCAACGTATCCGAATACTAAATTTATAAGTGAGATACCAACTAGAGATGAAACTACAAGATTTTTAAATTTACAAGATGTTGATGAAATTAAAGAGATAATGACTACTAAATTCAATCAATGCAGTCCAACTTTTTTAAATAAGATTGAATTGGAAATTAGTGAAATCAATAGTATAATTCAAGTTAAAACCAGTGAAGTTCGTGAGATGATAAATGAAATTAAAGAATTGAGTGAATTATTAGAGGTTAATAGTGAAATCATTAAGATTGAATGGGATTTAAACAATGATTCAAGCTTGATTGATAACCTAGGATTAAAATTTAAAGATTTGAAACCTTTCAATGAAGAATTGAAAAATTTAAAAGAGATTAAATCAACAAGAGAGAATAAATTAAATTTACAACTTTGTAAAATTGAAAAATTATGGGAAGTTTTAAGACCAAATGACGAATCTATTCAAGTTTTCTTAAAAGAGAATAAGAATCTAAAGGAAAGTTCTTTAATAAATTTTGATAATTTATTACAAGTTTTAGAAAAGGAAAAGATGACAAATTTATCAAAATTCATTGATTCTTGCAGGTCAAGAATTAAAGGATATTGGGATTTACTCATGTTTGACCAATTTGAAAGAGATCAATTTAAAGAGTTTCAAATTAATGATATTGAAAAATATGATGAAGTACTATTAGAGTTACATAACAAAGAGATTAGCAAGTTACAAAAAGAGGTTGAATCTTTAAAACCACTACTATTATTAATTTCAAATTTGAATCAATTGTTAGAAGAGAAGAATCAATTAGATGAAGCATCTAAAGATCCAAATAGATTATTGAAAAGAGACTCATTTAAAATTTTAAAGCTTGAAGAAAAGACAAGAGATAAAGTTAATAAAATGTTACCAATTGTTTTAAAAGATTTAAATTTGAAAATATTAGAATTTGAAGAGATTAAAGGTAAAGTTTTCAAGATTAATGGAGAACCATATCTGTTGAAATTAAAAGAGATTGAAAATGAATTTACAAGAAAAAAATTCTATAGAAGATCTCCAGCTAAAAGATCTCCAATTAAAAGAACTGTTCAAAGGAAAGTTACACCACCTCCACCACAATCTATAATACGTAGAGTCAATACAAATGAAATGAAAAATCCATTCAATTCAAAGGAAAGTTCACCTATAAAAAGACAAAGATTGAATCCAATTTCTAAGAATCATCAAAGTTTGAAAAACATTGAACAGCCAGTTTTCAAACAACAGGGCAAGGTTATTATTAATCCGATTAAAATATATAAAGATACATCATCAATACTGAGAACTGGAGGTGGATCAACTATATCGAATAAACCAATTGTAATTAAAGGAGGATCACCAATGAGACAGAGACAGTTACAACAACAACAAAAGACGGTAACAAATTTAAGATTACCATCGATATCTCCAATTAGACCGAATAATGATATACCTTTAAAACCAACACAAATTCCAATGAAATCTCAAAATTTACCAATTCCAAGAAAGAAAAGACTGGCATCTTTCCAACTAACACCCAATGAAGTAGATGTTGCAGAGTTAAGTGATTCAATGATTGAATATGATGATGAACAAGAGAATATTTGTAAGATAAATAGAATACCTGACATTTCATTGAATTGGGAGACTGATACTTTTTAGAATATGTATAGTATGAATATAATTAATAATTAATAATATAATATATAATTTTGTAAATTATTTTATTTTACCAAGATTTTGGTTCCAATCCATCAGGAGCAACAGTTTCAACTTTCTTCTTACTAACTTCACTCCAATCTGTACTTAACGAAGTACCATTACTTTCAACATAACTTTTCATCATTGCCTTTTTAGCATCATCATCTGCACCTTGATATAATTTTTTAAAGAAATCATCAGGTGAAGATTCTTCTTCGTCTTGATCTTCATCACCTTCAAAACTTGACCAATTGATATTTTTAGTTGAAGATGAAGGATAAATTAATGAAGATTCATCTTTAGTGTTATCATCACTACTATTTTTTTCTAATGAATCCCACTTGATTGGATTCAATTTATTTAAATAAATTTCAAGCTTAGTACCAAATAATTTATAAGAAGAATTTGCAGAATCAATCTCATCAAACAGTGGAGATAGTTGATAATTAAATGTTGAATCATCTTTACTTTTAAATTCAACTGAAATGGAATCTTTCCCAAAATCAACCTTGACTGATTCTTGCAAGATATTTTTAACAAAAAGTGAAATATTAACAACTGCTGATGTATCATACCAATCAACTTTCAAAGTTTGTTTTTTTGGTAGTGGGGTAGGTGTAGGAGTAGGTGTAGGAGTAAGAGTAGGAGTAGGATTGAATAAACTACTCTTAAATTCCTCTGACAATTTAATATAATTTGATTCACAATCCAATACTTGAACATCAGACCAATCTTTAAACTTCTTCAACTTATTTCTAATCATACCTTTAAAAATCAAAGTTTCATTATCTTTATCATTTAAAACTTGAGATTTAATAATCTGTTGAAATGACTCTTGATAACATTTCAACTTATAATAAGACATTGATTTCTGTTTAAAACAAATTGCCAAATCATTAAACTTTGAAGTTAAATCAATTGAACTCGATTCAACTAAAGTTAATGCTTTAATTGAATCTGTTAATGATAAATCATAATCTTTTGTTCTCAATCCAACCTGACTCTTTAAAATTAAAGATTTAAATTTATCACCATAAGATAAATCTGATTTACTTAATATTGACTCAATTATACTCAATGAAGTTGAGTAATTCTTTAAATCTAATTCTCTATCTGCTTCTTTTAGTAATTTTTCCATCTTTATCCACCTTTATCGATATATATAATTGATAATTTAATCCCAATCCACATGAAACAAACCACTTTTGTTGTTAATTTCTTTTAAATTTTTACTTTTCTTTTGCAATTAAATGATTATGTAATATAAAATACTACACTTATGTAATACACCACTACAATGTAATACACTACAATTGTGTAATATAAACTACACCCGTATGACAAATTGTACTACAATTATTAATATGACAAATTATACTACAATTTGATATGACAAATTATACACAAACTAAAGAAAACATTATAATTGTACTACAATAATACTTCAGTCTAATACAATTACATATATATTCATATATACAAATCGTCAATAAAGACGTAGTCTATTTAAGAAATTACATAATAAATTACATAAACCTTTTTGTTTAGTAATAAATTTGTCAAAATTTTTCTTTTTTGGAGGATCAAAGAGGAGGGAAAGGAGAGAGCGGGCAATTTAAATCTTTAACCGGCAATATTTTTCAATTTTATCTCTTTCTTTATATAACCATTTGTTTCTATTAATTTGATTTATTTAAGTAAATTTCAAGATGTCTATAAGTGAGTCTGTTGTTGATGATGATTTGTTTGATAATATGCCAATAATATCACCAACTATATCACCTTCTCAGGTTGATTTAGGTACACCTACTACTAGTACTAGTACTACCACTCCCATTACCCCCATTACAGATGACATACAAGAAAAGAGAAGTACATTACCTGAAGTATTACCTATTGTTGAATGTATAGCAAGGGCACGTATACCAACTACTAATGGTCCTGAAATTTTTTTACATCTATATGAGAATAACATTGATAATAAAGAACATTTAGCTATTGTATTTGGAGAAGATATTAGATCAAAATCATTATTTAGTCGTAGAAAGGGAGAGACACAAAATGATAGAATGACTAGAGGTGCATATGTTGGTAAGTTATATCCAGGAAGGAAATTAGCAGATGTTGATGAAAATTTAGGAATTGAGTTAAAATTTAAAAATGACGATGAATTCATAATAATTAATAGTAATAAAAATAATGACAATGATAATGATAAATATAATAATGAAATAATACAAGATCCAACGTTAGTTAGAATTCATTCTGAATGTTATACAGGAGAAACTGCATGGTCAGCCAGATGTGACTGTGGTGAACAATTTGATGAAGCTGGTAGATTAATGGGATTAAATGGACATGGATGTATAGTTTATCTTAGACAAGAAGGTAGAGGTATTGGATTAGGTGAAAAATTAAAAGCTTATAATTTACAAGATTTAGGAGCAGATACAGTTCAGGCAAATTTAATGTTGAGACATCCTGCAGATAAGAGAAGTTTTAGTTTGGCAACTGCAATACTATTAGATTTAAATCTGACAAATATTAACTTGTTAACAAATAATCCTGATAAGATTATTGCTGTGGAAGGTAATAAAAGGTTAGTTAAAGTTAATAAAAGAGTTGCTATGATTCCATTGGCTTGGCAAGTTAAAAATTCTGGTATTCAATCAAAAGAAGTTGAAGGTTATTTAAGAACTAAAATTGAAAGAATGGGTCATTTATTAAGTAAACCTAAATAATTATAAAAGATATTAAAAATTATATTACTTTGTTATTATTTGAAAAAAGAATAATCGTATACAGAAGAGGGGAAGGGAGGAAGGGAGAGATATAAAGAATAAATTAAGCCTTTAATGCTTTTTCAACATCTGGAGCAATCTTTGATGGAGTCTTAATTGAAGAATATCTTTCTAAAACTTTACCATCTTTACCAATTAAGAATTTTTCAAAATTCCATTTAATACCTTGGAAACCTAATAAACCTGGTTTTTCAGCTTTTAACCATTGGTATAATGGATCAACATCTGAACCATTAACGTTAATTTTCTTCATAATTGGGAATGTAACACCGAAATTTAATGAACAAAATTCAACAATTTCTTCTTCAGTACCTGGTTCTTGATGACCAAATTGATTACATGGGAATGCAATAATAATAAAATTTTGATCCTTATACTTGTTGTATAATTCTTCTAATTCTTTGTATTGTTTAGTAAAACCACATTTTGATGCAGTATTAACAACTAAGACAACTTTATCCTTTAAATTGGATAATGGGAATTCTTGACCTTTGTTATCAATTGGAGTAAATTCGTAAAATTTGGACATTGTATTGGATATTGTATTATATTTATTATGGCTATATAATATATATATAGTAAAATGAGAAGAAACAGATAAAATAATTAAAGAGGATTAGATAATTTATTTAAATACACAAAAAATACAAAACAAACATAAAAAAAACCGCCTGATGATTAATAATCGATAAGAAATTTTTTTTAATTAATAATTTAACATGAAGTTCTAGAATTTCTCTCTCCCTCAATATCACGTGATATTACAGATTACATAAGTATACTACATTACATAACATATTACCTAATACATTACCTAATTAAAAAAACGTTTTATTGTTTTTTTAACTTTTTTTTTCTATTGTTATAGTTTTTCCGGCGGGAATTCATTAAATTGATGAAAATTTAATAAATTTGAAAATGACTCTCTCTCTTTCTTCTTTCTTTCTTTCTTTATATATATATACATATATATATATATATATGTTCATTTAATATATAGGTGCCTCTTCTTTGTTTATATTAGGTTTATTAGCAAGATGGGTTCAGATTCAACGGTATCAGCCGAAGACAAATCAATTGAGTCGTATAATGCATTTACACATGAAGATGGTGATAAATTTCCAGAAGGTGGATTAAGGGCATGGATTTGTGTCTTGGGTTCATCTTTGGGATTAATGACAGTTTTCGGTATTATGAATACAATTTCTAGTATTCAAGTTCATATTCAATCAAATGAATTATCAAATGTTAGTACATCTTCAATTGCATGGATTTTTTCAGTTTATATGTATTTCAATTTAAGTGTTGGTATTGTTTCAGGTCCACTATTTGACATTATTGGTATTAAAAAAATTTTAATACCTGGTATGATTTTAAACTGTGCAGGTTTATATGCAACTGCATATTCAACTAAACTTTGGCATTTCATTTTAAGTTTTGGATTTGTTTCAGGTATAGGTTCAGGTATTATGTTGGCACCTTTAGTTTCAGTTCCAAGTCATTGGTTTTTGAAAAAAAGAGGCTTGGCTAATGGTTGGTCGCAATCAGGTTCAGTTGCAGGTGTTTACTTCCCATTGATGTTACGTAAATTATACCCAGAGTTAGGTTTCTCTAAATCAATGGTTATATTGGCTTCAATTTGTGTATTTTTATGTATATTAAGTTTCTTTATGGTTCAAGATAGATTAGATGTTATTCGTGATCCAGCAGTTTTGGAAAAATCACTTTGGAGACAAATTAGAGACTCTTTAGATATTAGATCTTTTAAAGAAAAACCATTCACAGTTTTAGTTGCAGCATTATTCATGAATGAATTCTCACTATTATTAGTTATTACATATATTTCAACATATGGTGAAGTTAGAGGTATGTCACAGTCTGAAGCTTATATTCTTTTAACAGCTATGAACTCAGCTGGGTTATTTGGTAAAATTTTACCAAATTTCTTTAGTGATTATATAGGTCGTTTCAATGTTATGATTCTGGTTTCACTTTTAATGTCAGTTTCTATTTTCGCAATTTGGTTACCTTATTATAACACTGCAGGTTTATTCATTTTTGCAGTCTTGTATGGTTTTGGTTTCAGTGGTTCTTATACAATGACCCCAACTTGTATCTCACAAATTTCTTCAACTAATAAGTTTGGTTCAAGATATGCAACTGCTTATTTTGTTGTTGCTATTGGTAATTTAATTTCAATGCCTGTTGGATCTCAAATGATTAATAATCCAACTATTCACAATTATAATAATATGATTATTTTTGCTGGTTGTACTTGTGTTTTGGCAACTTGTTTATTTATTTTATCTCGTTATTTCATAGTTGGTTTTAAAGTTTTTGTTTTCGTTTAGAAAAATTCCCCTTTCCCTTCACTTCCTCCCCTTTTAATGATTAATGTTGACTATTTTACGTGCGTTTTTTTTTTTTTCTTTTTCTTTTTTTTTCTCCTTATTTCGATAAGGTTTCTTTTTCTTTTTCTTTTTCTTTTTCTTTGACTTTGTCATTGATTTTTCCCCCCCACCTCTATAATTTTAATTTTACTTTACTTCACTTTTTTGTAAAAAAAAACACAGAATATTTATTATTGTTTAGTTATTATATAGACTACTTCTTTCTATTTGAAGAATTAACAAATCTACCTTTACCAACACTAACTTGAACAGGTTTAACATGTTCAGTACCAGTAAAGAATGGAGAGATGAAATTATCAGCAGAACCACCACCAACGAATTCTTGCATTGTCTTTTCATTCTTTCTTAATTGCCATTTAGCATCTTTAATTGCTTTTTGATATTCTTTTTGATCTTCTCTTAAAAAGACAGGTTCTAATTTTGAATTACCTCTGTGTTGATAACCTTGATTACCATATTTTTTAGCATAATTCTTAGATTGAGGAGATGGTAATGAATAAATATCACCTCTTTTATGCCATTCGAAATTCTTCTTTAAAAATGGAACAACTTCACCAGTCTTAGCATTAACTGAAACTGCACATCTTAGTAATGTTTGTCCACCACAGGATGAACAGAAATGTTTTGGTGTACCATCTTTAGGTATTGGAGTTAATGTGAAACAAGCATGACATCTATACATATAATTTCTAACTCTTTTAATTTGTAAACCTGACATTGAATTCATTAAATTCAAACCAATTTGAAGACAAATATTTTGAATGGCAAAATCACCTGTTGATAATGCAACTTTAATTTTAGATAATGTATCTAATGAAGTTTCAACTTGTTCATTACTATCTTTAATCATTTCTTCTTGTAAATTTTCAGGTGTGATCCATTCCCCATCATCTTCTTCATCAATATATTCTTCATCCAAATTTTGTTCGTCTTGAATTTCGGTAATTATTATTGAACTTTCAATTTCTTCTCCTTCTTCTCCTTCTTCTTCTTCTGGTGCATCTGCAGTTGGCTTCTTTCTATGTCTCTTACCTCCTCTTCTTCTTGGCTTCTTCTTCTGTTCTGGTTTATCCTCTTCTATCACTTTGGTATCTTCAACAACTTTACTTGTAACTGGAACAGTAGTCCATGCATCTTCTTCTTCTTCATCCTTCTTCACTTCTTTATTCTCTTCTTCCTGTTTCTTAACTGAATTAAATTCCTTCTTTTCACCAGGATATGTTCTTAATCTCCATGGACCATTATTTAATTCACATTCAAGTTCATACGTTAATGCTGCAATATGTAAATCATTCTGTGATAAAACTGCATAATCACCAGTTAATTTGGCAAAATCCGTAACTGCATTGATTGCAAATGGCTTTGGTTGTCTGATTTGTAATTTCTCATTCCATAGAATCAATTGGGATCTAGCAAAATCATCCTTTAATTCATTATAGACACCAGGGGTAGTATAAAAATTTGACGCATATTGTTGTAACTGAGATGCTGACTGGGTAATTAATGGCCCAGCATCGAGAACTAATGTATTCACACCGGTGTTTTTATCAGCAACTGACATTATATATACTTATCTTATTAACTTCTAAGTCAAAAAAAACAACTCAAAAAGAACATCCAAAAGTATTAAAAATATTAAAAATATTTCATTTTTTCTTTTTTAATGACAAAAAAAAAAAAACAAAAAAAAAAAAATTTTTTTTATATAAAAACGGCGGTGCAATTTTTCCTTTTTTGTGCAAAATTTAAAAAAACACAAAAAACAAACAAAACGAATTTTTGTTTCCCCTTTTTTTGTCTGCTTTTTTGTCTGTTTTGTTTGGTGAAGGAGATTAGAGAATGAAGTTAGGAAATAAGAGTTTATTGGTTGGGTTGAAAAGATCAATTTTAGTATCGAGACATGGGAGTTTTGGAGTAATTAGACAGAACTTTAGTTGTACTGTTCCCCAGTTGAAATATTCACTTGTAGATGAGATATCGATTGATAAGAGGCCCAAAGTGAAACGACATTCAACATTGGAAAGTCCATTGTATCATTTGAATTCAGCATTGTCTAAACCTACGTGTAATTATGTCAAGATTAGACAAACTCTTATAACGATATCTAAGAGTAAACATATTTCAAATAAATTGGTTGATATCCCATTTGATGCACTTAATAAGATTATATATAAAACACCTGGTAATAAGATACACGAGTTGATTCATCTTTTATTACAGGCTAGGTTTAAGATCAATTTTGCCAATAGGAATTTGGAGAATAAGTTGGATAAAATTTTAAGTGGAAATGATCAATTTGCAATTAGTTCTATATTGACTGGTTCATTCAACAAGAATAATCATCTCTCTAGAGTTAACATTGATATGCTTTCACAGCAGTACTCTTTCAATATGATTACTAGAATTTTATTTTACTATGCAACGGTTAATATGGATAAGAGGAAATATTTTGAGTATTGTGAGATTTTCAACTTGAAGTTAAGTTTGAGATCTGATTTGAAACCAACAGAGCTTAAAATTATGAAGGATCAGTATTTGAAGCATTTGATTAGAGGTGGTATTAAGTTTAATACCTTATTTGTCACTGGTGATATAACTTTCAAAACGGCTCAAAGTATTGTTAATCATTTGGAAAAAATTATGGAACCGTATAAACAAGTTACATTTTTTTCAGATAAACTATTGGATGATATACATTATCAGTTTTTAACAAAAGTTGTTATTTTCAATAAAAATGTTACATTTGATATGATTTTAAAATATATTTCCACTTTTTACCCTGCATCAATTGAAGATATGAGAAATTTAGGATTTCAAGAATCATCAGTTAGTATTACTCAAAATTCACTCATTTCGAAACAAACTTTTAAACCTAGATTATTCCCATTCATTTACAAGAGTCTATTAAATTCATCAAAGAGTGATGAACAGATTATTGAATTTTTCAAGTTATACATTGGAAACCATGTGATGTCACATAATACCATGAGTGTAATTTCTATATTTATCTTGGATTATGCAAAGAATAGGGATACTAATTTGATTAATAAATTGTACTCCATTTTGGAAACATTTAGAGATATTCCAATGATTAAACAATTCTTAGATAACGATTTAGAGTATTTTATATACAGAGAGGATGTACTTGATAACATTGAATCAATGTTGTTAGAGCGTAATGGGTTTCAAAGTTATTCAAAATTGTCGCCTTATTTATTAAACAGATTGGCAAAAATCGCTACAGATGAACATGTCTATAGAAAAGATTTTGGAAATTTGATAAAACTATTAATCCAAAAGAAGGCTATATTTTCAAATGCGACTCAATTTGATAAATTGGCAATTGAATCACTACCATTATTTGCAAAATCATTAGATTCAACAAGTGATTTTTTGAAATTTAGAGATGTTGTTGTTAATCAATTAAATGTTAAAGGTGTTATTTCAATAATTGACCAATTTGATTCAGATCCAACTTACTACAATATACGTGATCAATATATAACGCTACTATGGAAGACAATGTGTAGAGATACAACTGAGGATCAAACTAGGAAATATAAAGAAATTTTGAGATCCTATGGATTGAATGAAAATCCAAATACACCTTTTTTCAACATTAAACAACGTGAAGCAATACAGGATGATCCACAAGGTCAATTAGAGATCCAACTTGATAAATTTAAAAACTGGAAACTTGAATTTAAAAATGATTTAAACATATCCAAATATGTTTTAGACGATCATATAACCAATTCAATTACATATTTTCAAAAAATTAAAGCCCCATATACTTTCACAATTGCATATTTAAGTGTTTTCTACCCTGAATATTATAAACTTTTGCAAAATTCAGGAGCGATTGATGCCATAAGTAGACAAGGTATAAGATTTACTAGGTTAATTGAGATAGTTAATAAGTCAAACATTGATATTAGCAACCTTAAATTAGATAAATATCCTTCTCAATCAGTCATTATAAAAACATTTAGACAATTGTTGAATAATACAACATGGGAAAACTCTAACGAGTATACCAATTTTATAACGATTTTCGTTGAAAGTATTAAAATTGACGATACCATCAAAGACAAATATGATTTAATTAAGAGATTGGGTAAACAATATAGATTGGCTGAAGGTTATAAGTTCACCATTGAAATCTCAAAGTTATTTGGTTACAGTATAAACGAGTACAATTACTTTACCGAAAGGGGTAAAAATCCAATAGAAGACTATTCAACTGAAGATAACACGCAAAGTGAAGAACAATTAATAGATTCAATTCAAGATTCAATATTAAATGGGAAAAGTTTGAAACCACCGTATACCACAAAGATGTTTAAAAAAATTATAGATGAAGGTACACCTGAAGAAAAAAATCTTGCAATTCGTGGTTCTATGAACACAACAACATTCCAGGAAGATTCATTGATCCCACTATCGGACTTTGAACGTTCCACATTACTAAACATTTATCCATTTGAATACCATGAAATATTAATTAGACATTTCATACAAACTGAGAATAAAGAAAAATCACTGGAGTATCTAGATATCTTAAAAGAGAAGAAACTATATGCCACTGGTAATACACAAAGATTAGAAACTTTATACCAAAACTTGGAAATTTGTATTGCATTAAAGTTTAAATTAATTTTTAAAAATAGCTTAGTGTCAAAGGATAAATCAGATAGATATAATCTAATCACCGTCTTGACCCAATTGAATGAATCACTATCACCATATAAAAGTACAACACTAAGTAAGTCAACAATAATGGAAATCCACAATGAATTTACACATCAATTGACTAAAATATTAAATGTTGAAGTAATTGTCTTATACTATATACTATACAACAAATATTTTTTTGATATATTCCGTCATCTCCATATAGACAAATTGTTAAGACTGAATTTCGACATAATTTTAGACGATTTAGAATTAAACTCACTATTGAACAAAAAGCTATTTGTCAGTGAATTACCAAGTTATGAGTTGTTACACTATATTTACTCTGAAATATTGAAAATTAGAGTACTATCAAGTACACAATTCATAACTGCATTGAAAAAATTAGTAATAAGTGAATCATATGAAAATTTGAACTTATACCAAAGACAAGAATTACTATATCTCTTTACAGATAGGATACAAGAGTATAAATATATTACAAAACTAAAAATTGAAAATTTAATCAAACCATTGGTTCCAGACTATCAATTCTATAGATATAAAACACTAACTATAACAGATATCAACAAAGTAACAGTATTTGATCAATTAAGTGGTTATAAAACTACAATACCAACTGAATTAATGAATAAATTAAATGAAAAATTTGGTAAATCCGATGGATTCAATACTGGGAATACCAACGACACTACTGATAAAACTGAATTACTAAAACGAAAATTACAAAAATTGATAACACTAACCAATAGAAGATACTCCATTTGACAAATAAACATAACCAACAGTTTAACAAACAGTTAATGAAATGAAATGAAACGAAACGAAACGAAACGAAATTCTCATTACATAAACACACTCACGTGATCTTTTCCCCGCCCAAAATTTTATTTTTTTGTTAAATTTTTGCTTTTTTTGTTTTTTGCTGTTGTTTGTTGCTATTTTTTTATTGTTATTTTTCTTTTGTTGAATGAATCAAGTGATAATTAATACTTCTATAGACAAGAATGGCGTTGACAGATAAACAGAAATGGATTTTAGGAGGTACTCTTCTATTTGGAGGATTGGCAGTTTATATTCAATCGTCAAAGAATCCACTAATTAAACCAAAGACAATTTTATATCCACCAACTACAACTGGTAAGAATCGTATTTTTTTAGCAATTAGAGATAAATCAGAATTAGACAATATTATTAGTTTGAAACAACCATTATTACTAAATTTTGTTTATCGTGGAGAATTATCATCTAATAAATTGACTGGATCACTACAAAGAATTATTAGTTTTGATATCGACGATAATAAATTGATTAATATGGTTGACATTGAAAGTGATGAAGCTGGTAATAGAGATTTATTACTAGACTATCAAGTTACAAAGATACCAACCATCGTGGCATTGGTTAATCAATTACCAAGGGGTAGTTATACAGATGAAAAATTAATTAACGACCCGGCAAATAATGAAGTTAACTATGAAGAATTGAAAAAATGGGTTGAATCTCATGCTATAAATAAATAAATAAAATAAATTAAAATAAAATGAATTATTTTAAGACTTCCAAACTTGTACAACGTTATCATAAAAACTACAAGTGACAATTTGTTCATCTATCCAATCACCACCGTAACAAATTGATTCATGATCACCTTTAAAATACTTGTCAACTTTTGCATTCTTACCTGAATCATCGTGACTTATAATTCTTGCACCATCGTACATACAACAAGTTAATAATTTATTATCTTTTAAATTTGGACTTGGTATTAACTTCCAAACTCCACCATTTAAATTCAAACTTTCAATCTCTCTTGGAACAACACCACTGATTAATTCCATTGGTGGTAAAACTCTAAAATCTAACACTTTCAAATGGTCATCGTACGAACCTGTCCAAATTGAGTATGGATTACCACTCAAACACCAACCATTCTTAGCATTTGATGTTAAAATTGAAACTATACCTGCATCGTGTAATCTATCAGTCTGCCAAATACATGAATTGTAATCATCTCTTAATCTCATATCATGTGCAATCAATTTTCTATCGTCACCTCCTGATATAACAACATTTTCTAACCCACTAGAACACCCAAATGTTGCATACCAACACTCCAAGTCGTGCTCTGTTATAAAATCAAATCTATCAAATTTTTCACCCAATTTAATAACTGTACATTTACCAGTAGTTGTTGTTAAACAGAGTGTATTAATAAAAGTTGTATGGAATTCAACAGATGTAATTAAAGTTTCCCCTTCTTCTTCTTGGTCATAAACCTGATACTCTTGTAACTGTGTCAATTCTATTAAATCAGTTCTCCATAATATTAAACTTCCAGTCGAATGAACTGTAACAAGTTTACTAGAATCAAATGGATCAAATTTTAAATCTAAAATCGCACTACTTGTAGGATAATCTCTAACTTTAACAAAATTTTCCCAAACTTCAATAGAACCTGTACGTTTACCAGTTTCTTTATTTAATTGATATGTTCCTAAATAAATTATCGATTTATCATTTGGATTCATACGAAGACAACATGGTGGTAAATCTGTCTTGAAAACCGCTAATCTCTCAAGAGACTCCAACTCTGAACTCATCTTTCCTTTGCTTCTTCTCTTCTTCTCTTCTTCTCTTTTTCCGTCTTATTATCCCCCATTTAAACCGTTAAAAAATGACAAAAATCACATAAAAAAACGACAAAAAATGAAATTTTATAAAAAAATCATTCATCTCTGCACCACACAAAATTTCTCGTTTTTTTTTGTTTTTTTTTTGTTTTTTTTTTTTGCGTTTTGTTTTTGTTTTTGTTTTTGTTTTTGTTTTTGTGTTGTTTTTTTGTGTTTTTTTAAATTTTTGTAATTTTGTTTGTTTGTTTGTTTGTTTGTTTGTTTAATTGTATAGTTAGTATCAATTAATCAATATAATGGTATGTTAAAATGGAGGAAGAGTAGTAGAAGAAGTGGTAGAGGAGGAAATGGGGGAAGGAGTAGTGGGGAAGGAGAATGGAATGAGGAAGAACACGTATACTAACAATTGTACAGTCACAAGATAATACCAAAGCTTACAAAGATTCATTTGCCTTATTTGATAGAAAAGGAACTGGTAAAGTTTCTATTGATCAATTAGGTGATTTACTAAGATCAGTTGGACAAAACCCAACATTACAAGAAATTTCTGAATTACAAGAATCTTCAGGTATTTCTGAATTATCATTTGATCAATTTGTTGAATTAATAAATAGAGAAAATGGATTTAAAAATTTAGGTCAACCTGACGATTACGTTAAAGCTTTCCAAATCTTTGATAAGAATTTAACTGGATTTATTGGTGTTGGAGAATTAAAGTATATCTTAACTTCAATTGGTGAAAAATTAAATGAAGATGAAGTTGATGAATTGTTAAAAGGTGTTAATGTTACCGATGAACAAACTGTTGACTATATTGATTTTGTTAAATCAATCTTAGCCCAATAGATATATACCCATAAATAAATTAAGTAAATTAAGTTTTATTATATTATTATATTATTATATTATCGTACAAGTCATTAAGTTAAAATTGGTAAGAAATTAGCAATAATCATCATTGGAATACCGAAAACATCTCTTTTCAAAGTCCAAATACTAGAAGTTCTAATTAATTCTCCATTTGGTGTAAGTAAAGTACATTCAGTCATTGTAGCACCTCTAAAATCTCCAAATGCAATTTTAGAAAAAAGTTGAAAATAGTCAACACACGATTTATCATCCATTATTTCAACAACAAATATCGATTTACCTAACAATGCATCTTTTGACCATCCTGTTAATATACAAAATTCATCACCAACGTATGCAATTTGACTCGTTCTTCTCCAAACTAAAGTTGGAGTACCTGATATAGATATATAATTATCATATTCAAGTAATGTTCTTTGGAAACACTGTTCTGCAAAAATCATATCATCTTCAGTTAAATGAATCATACCTGCAATAAATGATGGTCTATACTCAGACATTGATTTCGACATTGACATTAAATGCTGTTTATCAAATCTTTTTCTTAAATATAAATTTAAATCGTGGTATGGTTTAACGTATGAAAATGGTGATTTTATCTTTGAATATATCTCAGATGGTTTTTGAAAGTGTAATCCACATGGGGTTTCCAGTTGTTTCTTACTAAAATTTTTCTTATAGTACTTACCATCTGAGTTATCATTATTATGGTTTAAATAATTATTTTCATTTTGATCTTCTAATATTCCAACTGAAAATGATATAGCTGATTTCTTATTACGTTCATGGAATTGTAAAGGATTTTGATTTCTAAACTGTGATATCATTTTAACAACTTCTGGGAAAGTATATGTTTTATTACCTTCCATTGTTATCATTGATCCAATGAAGTATTGATTTGTTGATGAATCACATTTTGGTGCCGTTGAGTATAGTTGTTGTTGATAGTTCTGTTGAGGTAAAATTACATCTTGCTGTTCTTCAAATGAAGTTAATGACTGTTTCCTAGATGTACCTACACTAGGTAATAGAGATTGAATAGCCTGTGGTGTATGATTCTCTTGTGATATATATTGTTGTGGTTGTGCTTGTTGTGGTTGCTGTTGAATTGGATTACATGGTATAAATTCAGGTTGATTTTGATACATCAATGGTTGATAATTTAAATATTCAACCGTATCTTCTGAATTTGAATTGGAAAGTGCAGGACTTAAAAATTGTTGTTGTTGTAAATGCTGCTGTTGTTGATTATTATCTGGACTTAAGAAATCCTGTTGAATAATACTACCCAACACCGAATACTCTAAATCTGCAGCTGAAGATAAAAATTTCTTAACTGAATCTTGTGACTGTCCATTGGTAGATGAAGTATCAGAAATAAATCTAGTCATTTGTGAAGTTGAAGGAGGTGCCACTGGTGCATTAATTGAATCTGATAAAAATAATTTGGAATCATTAGAAGGACTAGATATAGAATCAATTGATGCACTATTATTATTATTATTTTGTAAATTTATAGATATTGGAACATTATAAATTGGTCCAGGTGAAGATGATAAATTGTTATTGTTATTATCGCTCATTGAAATTGAATTCAATCCATTACCAATTGAACCTTCAAGTAAATATTTCTTAACTTTCCTTGGTGCATCTGCACAACTATCTGTTAAACCTCTACCAACACATCTTTTACATGGTCTTGAATCATCACATGTCATATGCGCTTTACGACAGTGATTACAAGCCCTAGTAACTTTATTTAAAGCTGACCTTCTTGAACGTTTAGGTTTATTCTGTTGATCCATATTATACTACCCCCTAATTCCTTATAAAATAAACATTTAAAAGGGGGAAAAATACACCATTTTTGTTTGTTCTTTTTGTTTGTTTGTTTGTTCTTTTTGTTTTGTTTCCTCCTCCTTTTCGTTTGTGTGTGGTTTTTTCCCATTTTTATACCGTTACGTCATTAATTACGTAATTGCGTAATTACGTAATTTTCGGTCTTTTCTTTTTTTTTTCTTTTCTTTTTTTTTTTTTTTTTTTTTTTTTTTTTTTTTTTTTTTTTTTTTTTTTTTTTTTTTTTTTTTTTTTTGGTTTTGTTGGTCGTTTAAGTTTAAAATAAAATGTTTCCCTTTTTGTGTGTTATTATTTGTTCTCTCTCTTGTTGATAAGTATAATATATATATATAAATTTATATTAAAAAATGTCTGATATAACTGAATTATTACAAAATCTTAAACTTACTACAGATTTATCTGATAATGATGCTAGTTTAACAACTGAAGAATTAGCATTAACTTCACAATGGGAAACAATTACACCTGAAAGAACTGAATTATTTTTATCATCATTAAATGATTCATTAAGAACAAAGACTTATATAGTTGGTAATAAACCTACATCAGTTGATATAACTGTTTTCAAAGCTGTTTATTCATTAGCATTTAAAATTACTACATTTGAAGAAATTGCTAAATTAAGACATGTTATTAGATGGATTGATTTAATTCAAAATACTTTAATTGAAAATATTCCAAAAGATTTACAATTAAAAATTAGATTTGAATTAGAATTACCAAGAGAAATTAAAGAAAAAAAAAAGAAGGAAGAATCTAAAAAGGAAGATGCAAATAAAAAAGTTGAACAAAAAAAAGCACAAAATGCTGCTAAAAAGGAAGAAGTTATTGCTAAAGTTGATCAATTAAAAAAAAATGGTCCACCAGATGAAGCAACTTTAAAAGCTGCTAAAGAAGCAAAAGAAGCTAAAAAAGCTGCCAAGGCAAAGGCAAAAGCTGAACAAGATGCTAAATTAAAAGCAGCACAAGTTCCACCAAATCCTTCATTAATTGATTTTAGAGTTGGTTTTATTCAAAAGGCAATTAAACATCCAGAAGCTGATGGTTTATACGTTTCCACAATTGATTTAGGTGAAGAAGAAGGTCCAAGAACTGTTTGTTCAGGTTTAGTTAAATATTATCCTTTAGAAGCTTTACAACAAAGATATGTTGTTATTATTGCCAATTTAAAACCAGTTACAATGAGAGGTATTAAATCTGCTGCTATGGTTTTATGTGCATCTGAAAAAGTTGAAGTTGAAGAAGGTGAAGAACCAAGAGAAAGAGTTGAATTTGTCAATCCACCTGAAGGTTGTAAACCTGGTGATAAATTATTTTTTGAAGGTTTTGATGGTGAACCTGAAAAAGTTTTAAATCCAAAGAAGAAGATTTGGGAACAAGTTCAACCTGGTTTCTCAACTAGTGAGTCATTTGAAGTTATCTATAAACAAGAAGGTAAACCAAATGCTAGATTGGTTAATAAAGAAGGTAAATTGGCAAAGAATTCAACAATTGTTAACGCTACCGTCCGTTAATTAAGTATATATCCATTCTCCTTACCCCTACTCCTCATTCCCCCTATCCTTATCATTGTATATATTGTGTATATACCGTTTACAATAATTTATTTATATATAAATTTTTACTTGTAATTTAATCAGAGTCAAATAAAAGACAGGGCTCGGTATAATCAAAATTTTGGTTCAAATTTTTTTTTTTTTTGCTTTTGGTGAACTTTTTTGTTTTAAAAAAAAATATTTGAAATTAAAGAGAATTTCCCCTTTTAAAGACTCTTTTCTTTGTTATATATATATATATATATCTATATATACAATATGAAGTTAATATCAGAGTCATTTGAAAAAGATAGAAGTGGGTATATAACTTTAGTTCCACAAGATAAAGAAGATTTATGGACAATTTATAATTTAATAGCAAAAGGAGATGAAATTACATTAAAGACAACTAGAAATGTTAAGAAGCAATCAACCAATGCAGTTGTTTCATCAGGATCAGGAGTGACAACTAGGAAAATTATTAAATTAAGTTTAAATATAGAGTCAATCGATTTCACACCATCTGATGATGTTATGAGAATTAAAGGACGAACAATAGAGCAACATGACGATGTTCCAATGGGATCATATCATACTGCAGAATTAGAATTTAATCAAAAATTTACACTTTTCAAAAATGAATGGGATGAAATTGCATTAGACTTAGTTAGTAAATCGTGTTTAATTGATAATAAAGCGGAAATTGGTGCAGTTGTATTACAAGAAGGTGTTGCGCATGTTTGTTTAATTACTGATAATATTACAGTTTTAAAATCAAAAATTGAGAAATCAATTCCTAAAAAGAGAAGAACAGACGTTGGTGGTGGTGGATCTCATGATAAAGCATTGACTAAATTCCTTGATGTTGTTGCAGAATCCGTGATTAGAAATTTAAATATCGATCAGTTGAAAGTTATACTTTTAATTTCACCAGGTTCAACGGCAAAACAACTATCAGATAAAATTTTTGAAGTTGCAGTTAAAGAAAACAATAAAAATTTAATACAATCAAAGAGTAAATTTTTAATTGGACATTCGTCAACTGGTTATTTACAAGGTTTAGAAGAAGCTTTGAAAAATACCGAATTTTCTAAAAAATTATCAAATACAAAATATCAGCAAAATGTTCAACTGTTTGATGAATTTACCAAATTACTAAATGATGATGAAGGTAAAGCATGGTATGGTGATTCAGAAGTTGCCAAAGCAATAGATTTAGTTGGTGCTGTTAAATATTTATTAATTACCGATACATTGTTTAAAAGTGATGATATACAAAAAAGGAAACATTATATACACTTGACTGATAGAGTTAAAGAATCTGGAGGTGATGTTATAATTTTCAGTAGTTTACATGATTCAGGTGAACAATTAAATCAATTGACTGGTATTGCTGCAATTTTAAACTACCCAGTTCCTGATCTAGATGACGATGATGATGATGATGAATAGAACGTTTCAACTTTCAAATCTTTTATGAAAAGGTTCCGGTTTGATACCAAATAATACATTTAAATACCAAACGTTACCACCATTAACAAACTGGAAACAGTCTTGACTAATTCCTAAGAAAATTCCCAATTTACCACCTCTAATAATGTAGTCCTTTGCCTGTACTTTTGTCATCTTGTGTGACCAAGCGTAGATAAAACCAGATAAAGATGTAGCCATCATTGTATTACCAAAATCTTTAACCCCTCTAACTGAATCTAATATCGCCTCTATTGAAAATAAACCTCCAATAAACATTGATAGTTTAAAATTTGTCTTTAAACCCATGACGAAACACTCTTTCAACGCATAATAATTTTTCCTTTTGTGATAGAAGAACCATCCATTGTAAGATGTTGGTAATCTGTGTGAATTAATTGCTAGAAATTTGGAACTGGCATCTTTAAAACCATGAATCATACCACCTACCCCTCCCATCATACCAGCGGCCATTGAAACAACAGGTATACGAACAACAGCTGGTAATGTCATCCTTTCATCTTTACTTGAAGTTAATAGTTTGATAGTTTCTTGTTTAAATGAATCTGTTTGCTCCAATGAAGTCTCTAAATTAATAGTCTTGGAGTCCAATTCGCCAGGATTCGATGCCATAACTAAAATGCGGGGTGATCTTAACAAAATAAATCAAACAAACACAAACAAATACTAAAAGTTATACCAATAAACCTATATGAACCAAATACTTATACTGCTATCTGATATCCTGTTATATTCCTTATAAGATATAAACCATATATTCACATCAACATAACAATCAATTAAATACCACCACTCCCACTGGAATATTTAAAGGATTTGTCGTTGTTACAAAAAATAAGAAAAAAAAAAGATTACATAAACAAAGAATTTGTGCTGTTTTTGTTTTTTGTGTTTAATTTTAAATTCCCCTTTTCCTTTTACTTTAATTAAATTTCTTTATAATAATTACATAAATCAATATATAGATAGTCATTGGTTTATAAGAGTTTGAAAGTCTGCTCTTTTAGACCATTTACTTAACTTCAGTTATTTTGATTAAGGATCTGATTTTATCTTCAAATCTCTTATCTTAAAGAAGTCCCATTCCCCCCGCAATTTATATATTTAGAAGATGTCTACCACTGCAACATCTAGCACTCCACTGTTGAATTCATCCGATATCAAACACAGATCTTTATGGTCTGTACAATTGATCATTTCAACATTGATAGTTTGTTTAAATTCTATTCAATATGGATATCATATGTCAGAATTGAATGCACCTGAACAGTTGATTAAAAAATCAATGTTTTTAAATGAATCTCAAATTGGGATGATAACATCAATTTTTTCAATTGGAGGTTTACTATCATCAACCATGGCAGGACAATTAAGTTCCAAGTATGGATTAAAGAAGAGTTTTATAACAACTTCAATTTTTTATATGATTGGATCAATGATTGAATTTAGATGTAACAGTTATTTTGAATTTATAATGGGCCGATTTATAAGTGGTATTGGAGCCGGATTTGCCATTGTTATTGTACCACTTTATATCAATGAGATATCACCTGTTAATTTAAGAGGTTTATTAGGTAGTATGAATCAAGTTAGTGTTAATTTTGGTATATTATCTACACAACTATTAGCAATAAGATGGAGTACAGATCAACATTGGAGATTAATACTTGGTATGGGATTTATCATTGGTTTTATAAGTTTAATACTTTGTACTTTTAAACTTGAAGAATCACCTAAATGGTTAGTATTAAAAGGTAACAATGAATTAAAGGCAAGATTAATATTGAAATTATTAAGAAATTACAAAGATCAAGATGAATTATTAATTGATTTAGAGATTGAATCATGGAAGAATGAAAAATTAAAACATTTACAATTGATTCAAACTAATCCAGATTTGAAAAATTTAAATTTTTATCATTATTTAACAAATGAAAACTACTATAATTCAAGAGTTATAGCTACATTTTCCATGATTGGACAACAGTTATCAGGAATTAATTCAATTATATTCTATGGTGTTAAAATATTAACTGGACTTTTCCCAAACTATGCAATTACAATAAATTGTTTAATAAGTACTGGGAATATGATTATAACATTTATTGCATCACTATTTTTAGATAAACTAGGTAGGAAACCAATGTTACTAACAAGTGTCTCAATAATGGGTATTGCGTCGATTGGATTAAGTATTGGTATACTATTTAATAACTCTGTATTAACAATACTAAGTATATTTTCATACGTTGGATCATTTGCCATTGGTTGTGGTCCAATACCATTCTTATTAATAAGTGAAGTTTCACAAATTGAAGTTAAAGATGTTGCCCAATCATGGTCAACAGATTGTAATTGGATCAGTTGTTTCTTAATTGGTTTACTATTCCCAATACTAAATCATTCAATTGGTGGATTAACTTATTTATTATATGCATTAGTCTGTTTAATATTTGGTATATTCATTAAAAATTTCATACCTGAAACTAAAGGTAAAAGTACATACGAAGAAGTCTGGGGAACTGAAGATGATGATCATCATCAATAGATTATATAAATTATATTATATAATATATATTATATACTATATTTATCACGTGATATATAACAGGGTTATCAAACCCTCATATTTTATACTTCAAAATACAACACGCGTGCGCGCACTTACAGACGCACGCAAAATAAATATTTCAAGACACCCTCACACCTAATAGTACTGTAATCACGTGATTTCAGCATACAATTTTAATTAAGAGATGAAATTTTTTAGCAGTCACCAAATTTCGAATTGCCGCATTGGGAAACTGTAAATTTTCAAAGAGAAATTTTTTGTAATTTTTTCTTTTTTGTAATTTTTTCTCTCATTTGGAAAATTTGTATGCAAAGTGAGAATTGAGAAATTCTCTTAGTAAATTCCCAAAACTTTTACTAACAGAGAGAGAAACACTTTTGATAGAACATAACACTATTTTTAATATATAGCTATATTATTATAAAACTTTTTTATACTATTTTTTTAATACTTTTTAATATAATATACTTTTTAATTAATCAAAGTTAACATACACATTTCACAATGCCAACCAGATTAACTAAAACTAGAAAGCACAGAGGTCACGTTTCAGGTATGTGATTATTATAAAGATTTATATATATATAAAGATTTGAGTGTGGAATTATTGTATAATTAAAGTGAACAACATATACATCACCTCTGGAATTAAGATACATTATAGATTAATGAATAGAGTGAATATAGAGTTTTACAATGATATGAAAGATTAAATGAATTTTATAAACAATAGAATACAATATTTTTCAACCCATATGGCAGTATATGTAGTATATCTACATGTGGATCAATTTACAATAGAAGAATATATCAAAGCATACAATATGAGTTAATTATACAGCATTCCCATTGGTTTAATTACAAGAAAAGATAGATAGATAGAGATAAATCATACTGTTAATTCCACAATCAATCAAATAAGTAAACCTAGTACTAACATAATGATTTTATTATCATTTATATTATAGCCGGTAACGGTCGTGTTGGTAAGCACAGAAAGCATCCGGGTGGTAGAGGTATGGCTGGTGGTCAACATCATCACAGAACCAACTTGGATAAATACCATCCAGGTTACTTCGGTAAAGTTGGTATGAGACACTTCCACAAGCAACAAAACCACTTCTGGAAACCAGTTTTAAACTTAGACAAATTATGGTCATTAGTTGAAAACAAGGACGAAAAAGTTGCTTCATCAACCACTAACTCTGCTGTTGTTATTGATACTTTAGCTGGTGGTTACGGTAAGGTCTTAGGTAAAGGTAGATTACCAAATGTCCCAGTTATCGTTAAGGCTAGATACGTTTCTAAATTAGCTGAAGAAAAGATTAGAGCTGTTGGTGGTGTTGTTGAATTAGTTGCTTAAATTTAAATATATTTAATACCTTCTCAAATCAATCATCATACCTTACACAATTTTTCAAATAAAAAAATCCTCCTCCCCTCTTCTTTACAATTTAAAATCATTTATTATATATAACAATATACTTAAAAACTGAAATGTTGGGAGAAATTTTATAATTTACTATTTCTTCATTTAATTTTATAAGTTTATTTGTGTTTTTTTAAACCTTTTATTTGTAACATAATGTATTGTATAATCTTTTTAACGTTTAAAATTTAAAATGGATAATGTTTATGTAATCAGAAAGAAGAAAACGGTATTAGATAATATATTATATAATCATTCAAACGTTATGTAATATATTATGTAAGTAAATATATTATATAAGTTATTATGTAATCAATTTGTTTATTTGTTTACTTTTCAAAGAGAAGGAAAAAATTTGTGCTAAAATTTGTTAGTGGAAAGAAAGAGTAAGCTTACAATGTTATTCTTTGTTTTGTACTAATTCTTATTAATGTTTAGTAGTTGTTTTCAAAAATCAGGTTTAAGAACGTGTTTATATAATTCTAAACCATTAATTAAAAACTATTATAAATCATATTCATCTAAAATGACATCAACTGAATGGGATCCAAGATCCGTTGTTCCAAAAGAAATTATAGCTTTATTAACTCCTTCCAAGGCTACATCGTCTAAAAATTATAATTATATTAATGCTTTCTATCAAATAACTTCATTATTGAAGTCACAAAAGAGAACTGGATGGTTAGATCATAATATTCCAAACCCTGAATCTATCGCTGATCATATGTATAGAATGTCAATTATTGCAATGTCTTTAAATGAAGAAAGTTTTAGTGAAAAACCAGATTTATCAAAATGTGTCAAGATTGCTTTGATCCATGATATTGCAGAAGCTTTAGTTGGTGATATTGTCCCACACGATAAAAACGTCCAAAAAGAAGAAAAAAATAGAAGAGAGTACAGTACTATTTTATACTTGGCTGAAATCATTAAACCTTACAATGAAAAATATTCAAAAGAAATCGTTGACTTATGGTTAGACTATGAAGATCAAAGAAACTTTGAAGCTACAATTGTGAAAGATATCGATAAGTATGAACTGATGGTTCAAACTTTTGAATATGAAAGATCAACAGGTAAAAATTTAGATGAATTTTTCAGTTGTAGAGCCGTTTTAAAACATAAAGAAATTCAAAATTTAACTGATGATTTACTTGCTGAACGTGAAATATTTTGGAAATCAATGAAGAAATCACAATGAAATAAGGTTCATATCTACTTCTTCCTTGCATGTATAATATTATAAATGATTCGATTTTAATCTATTTTCTGTATAATTTTTATTTTTCGATTTTAATTTATTTATTTATTTATTTATTTATACCTTAATTAAATCTATTTAACATACTCCATGAGTTATCAAATCCAAATAACATTGGCGCTATTGTATGTCTTAGTATTAACATTGTGAAACCAACTAAGAATTGTAAACCTAGTAATATCCAACATAACTTATCTTCTCTAACGGGACCAGTCCAGACAAGAACCATATTGATAATTGTTAAATTGGAAGATTTTGTAATTGTAACTTTACCAGTTTTAGTATCTCTAGTCTTGATCAAACTAATCAATTTGAGTTTTTCCAAAATTAATAGTATTGGAACTAAGATTGGTTTTAATGGACCATTAATACCTTTTGATTTATCTTGAACTAATCCATATTCAGTATATGAATTATACAATAGTCCGTCTTTAGCATTGAATTTAGGAAGTCTATGTCTAGGACAAGGAATGATACCAAATAGTTGAGGTGCAGAGTAAATAAAGTTGATAATTTGAGGTAAAAAGAACAACATTAATGTCTTTGCAAAATGTCCAGATATACCAACAACTGCGAAAACCATACCACTGAAGTAACACCATGTGTCACCAACAAAAACTTTAGCCGGATACTTGTTAAATTTAAATAATCCCAAAGCAATACCAACAAATGGAATTAAAATACATGCAGAGAAAGAATGGACTGAATATGTCGATAAAACCTGGTTTGTCTCTTGCTGTTGTTGTCCAATGAACAAATACCATGCATCATTAAGCAATAGTAAAATTGCAATAACAATGGTTTGACCAACTTCTAATCCGTTAACACCTGCTAATATATTGACAGAATTTGGACAAAATATAGCAACAGATCCCATGTAAACATAGTATAATGCACCTAAATTGATTGAATTTGAGGATAAATTGTAGTAATTCTTGATAAAATTAGGAATTAAAATAGATGTTGCACCGAAATCAACATAGTAAACAATCAATAGTGGTATCGATGCAATTGCAGGTAAGAAAAATTTATTTCTCCATCTAATATCAAACAAATCATCCATTAATCCTAGTAAAATCATAGATTCTAAACATAGTATAGAACTCAAGAATGACGATAACTTGTTATGTGGGAACAATGAATAATAATCAGAATCACTTAGATCAGTTTCTCCATTACTAACAAATCTTAAAAACATAAATGGAATGAAAAAAAACATTATAAATAGATATGTAATTGCTGGTATAACTCCAATTGTTTCAGGTATTATAGGTAATCCAATCTTTGACATATCTTTCCCAAATAAACCTCTCTTTATAAATGATTCAGATACTCTTGGTATCAAATATGTTGTTATTTGATAACCGAGTATGGAAAATCCAATCGCTGTTGGAATTGGTTGAAGTGTTTCATTCTTACTAGAAATTAGTAAAAATGACACCGTTATAGGAACAAGAGTTGATAAAAGAACTGACATTGTGGTTCCCAATATATGTCCTAATTTGGTATCCCTTATATTAACATAAATGAAACCTTCAAAGTTCATAAAAAGTATTACTTTAACTAAAATTATATACGTCAACAGTCAACACAAATATAAATGGAAAGCCACCTGTCGGCTCGACTTTTCAATTTTTTTTACAAATTTTTGACCAAATTTTTCAGTTTTTTTTTTTGAAATTTACTTAATACTGTGTCTATTTTTTAAACAATAATGATTATTATTATTATAATATAGCTATAAACAAAATATTATGAACCATAATAAATGGGGGGGGGAAAAGAAAACGCATATATAAAAAGGAAAAAAAGAGTTAAACAAAGAAATTTTTTTTTTATTAAGTTATAAAAAAAAAAAGAATATTAAAATTCAAAATAAAATAATTATTTTAAACTACTATTGTTGTATCAATCTAATCTAATTCATCAGCCATTTCAGCATCACCATCAACATCTTTCTTAGCTGGTTCAGCCTTTCTACCAGCAGCTAATTTTTCAGCCATGGCAGCAGCTTGAGCAGCTTCTTGCTTACCTCTTAATTGTTGTCTTAATTCTTCTTGTTTAGCCAAGTATCTACCTCTGATAACATTACCAATTGATGCTAATTCTTCGTATTTAGCAATGTATTTAGCCTTTGAAGAATCGTAACCATCATCGTATAACCAATCTTCAGTCTTTAATAATAAAGCTGATAATTTTTCTTTTTCTTCATCAGATGCAAATTCAGAGTATTGTTCTTCTAATTTACCTCTTAATTCATAGATGTATTCTTCTAAAGCATTCTTCTTATCTTCAGTTTCAGAAACTAATTTATCATCAGCAGTCATCTTACCTTCTTTTTCAAAGAAGTCACCTAAGATTTTTTCTGGTAATGAGTGACCTTCAAATTCAATTGTTAAATCTTTAGTCTTGACTAATTTCTTAACGGTCTTGTATTCTGGTTCAGCATCAGCTTCAGCTTCTGGGTTTTCAACTAATTCTTGAACTTCTTGTTCTTCAACAATGTAAGCAGATTCAATGGTGAAGAAACCTGATGGATCATTTCTAACCTTTAATTTAATGGTAGCAGTTTCATTACCTTCAGAAACTTCAACACCTGAAATATTCCACTTAGCAATATCAGTTGGGATACCTTGTGGTAATTGTTCTGGATTAGTATATTTAGCTTCAACTTTGAAATCACTTGTTCTGTATAAAGTAATCATCTTAGTTGATGGGAAAACACCACCCTTAGGGAAAACTTCCAAGTGATCGGTATCTTCGGCATCTTTATCCCAAGAGTAAGTAACTGAGAAAGTATTGATATCTTCGAATTTGAATGGTCTGACTCTTAAAGTTGGTGAGTGCATAGCACAAATGAATGCAGCACCTCTAGCAATAGCTTCATCTTGATTTAAAGTGTATGATAATTGTTTACCAAAGATTTCAGATAATCTGGTCTTAACAGATGGAACTCTGGTACAACCACCAATTAATTCAACTGAATCTAAATCTTCAGCTTTTAAACCAGCAACTTCTAAAGCTTGTTCAATTGGAACATTAATTCTTTCTAATAATGGTTTAACAAATTCTTCTAATTCTTCTCTAGATAATTGTGATGAGACGTCAACGTCATTCATAACTGATTCGATATTAATTGGAGCTTGAGAATTGGCACTTAAAACTTTCTTTAATTTTTCAGCAGCAACTAAGACTCTATTGTAACCTTTTGGATTTTCTCTAATATCAATCTTGTACTTTGATTTAAATTCTTCAGCAAAATGTTCAGTAATAGCTCTATCAAAATCTCTACCACCAAAATGTTTATCGTATGCAGAACCTAAAACTTTTAATTCACCCTTCTTTAAAGCGGCAATTGTAACTGTAAATGATGAATGACCAATATCAACAAAGGCAATTTTTTTAGCTTCATCTTCTGGTAAATCAGTCTTAAAGACACCATAACCAACAGCAGCTGCAGTAACTTCGTTAACAATTCTAACTGGGTTTAAACCAGCAATTTTACAAGCATCAGCAGCAGCTCTTCTTTGTTGTTCGGTATACCAAACTGGGACTGCTAAACAAATATCGGTAATATTACTCTTAGTTTCCTTTGTTGCAATTGACTTTAATTTATTTAAGTACATAGCAACTAATTGAACTGATGTAAATTCTTCTTGTTTACCTTGGTATCTAACTTTAGTAGCAGCAAAACCATCTTTTTCAACTAATGGAACTGTAAAATATTTCTTTTCAATTTCAAAATCTGGAGATGATGATGATAAAGCTAAAATTCTCTTTAAATTTTCAACGGTATTCTTTAAATTTGAACCTTGTTGAGTCTTACCAGATTCACCAATTGATCTATTTTTAACACCAAAACCAACAACTGATGGAGTAGCTCTGTTTGAAACTTCATTGACAACAACGTCAATACCTCTGTTCTTTGCAACGGCAACAACGGTATTGTTGTTACCTAAATCGACACCAAATGGAGTAGACATCTTTTCAAAATAAATATATATATAAAATTATAGTTACAATATATATGTTTATATTACTATAAATATTAATTACAAAAAAAATAGGAAATAGGAAATAAAAAGTGAATAAATATTTATTTATATTTAAATTATGTTTTTTTGCCCTGAACAAATTTCCAATTTTTTTTTTTCGAAATTTTTTTTTAAATTTTTTAAATTTTTCAAAAAGTCGTGAATTTATTAAAAAATGTGCACATCTCTACATTTTCTAAAAGATTCTGTCATTGAGTAGAAGGTTCTAGAATGATTATGTAATATAATTTTTTACTTTTTAATTAATACACTAATATAAGGGCTGTGTTGATATATACAAATATGGCTGTGTTACTATTAGCTTTATTATAATGCTATTTTGATATTGTTTTATTTATGGTTTATCTATGGTTTATTTATGGTTTATTTATGGTTTATTTATGGTTTATTTATGGTTTATTTATTATATATTTAATATCCAACAGTTAGTATTGTTTGTAATGTTTGCCAACCAGGACATTCTAATAATTTATAAACATCAATTTTATAACTTGAATCATTTTTAGATAATTTTTTAACAATTGATAGTATTAATTTACAATCTTCATCACCTAATATTTGTAAATCATTAATTAGATAGACCAATAAATGGAAATTACTTAAATAATTTGCCAATATTTCAACATCATTTGAATTTAAAATATCTTTAAAATAACTTTCAATACTTGACATGTCTTGAGATTCACCTATATAACCTCTATTTTCAATTGGGAAATTTTTAACATTTTTGAAAAAAGGTGATGAATTTTCAGGGAATCCATGTGTTAATGAAACTAATAAATATTCAATTGGGAAACTTGGTTTTGCATTTTCTTTAATTGTTAAACCATATTCATTTTTCTTTTGATAAAAAATTTCAGGAACATATCTTTCACTTGTTTGTTCATTTATATAAACTTGATCAGGATGAGTAGATGGTGAAATTAAATCTGATTTAATTAAAGATTCACCAGATTCTGATATTTGATAAGCTTCAATATCAATTTCACCTTTTAAATTACCTGATATAACACATGTAATAAATTTTGATGAAAATAAATTTGAATCTGACCATTTACAAAAATTTGGATATTTTAATTGCCATTTACCAACAAATAATAATTCTAATGATGATAGGAAAAATGAATCTTTATGTCTTTTACAAATAACTGATCCATCTCCATTACCAGAATCTGATAAATCTGTAAAAATTAAACCAATTGGTAATAAATCTAATTCATTTATCAAATTATTTAATTTTTTTTCATCTTCATCATCAATTTGTAAAATTAAACCATCTTCTTGATCAATTTGTGGTAATTCATAAATACATTCAACTTTACCTTTAATTCCAAGTGGTACTTTATCATATTTATCGTATGATCCTAATAGTAATCCAATTCTTTGTGATCCTGATAATCTCCATGAATTTATAAAATTATTAATTATTTCACTATCTTGAAATTCAACATGATCAACCATTCTAAAATTTTGTCTTTGTAATGTAATTGCACTTGGTTGACATTTAGAACATATACCTTTGGGCCATGGTTCATGTCCACCTGGACAATTCTTATTAATCTTAAAACTTGACTGTGAAATTGGTGATATATATGATGATCCCGATTCTGATTTATTAATATTTGAATTTAATTCATTTATATGTGCATGGAATGAAATATGTTTAATATTATTATCGGCTTGGTAACTTTTATCCCATGGAGGCAGTGGAGAACAATATTCACACATACCTTTATCGGTATGTTTACATAGAGATGTTTTCTTTCTTGGTATAAAACCTTTATCTTTATCTAATATATCATCAATTAAAAGTTGTTTAGCGGTAGTAGTGGTTGTTGATTTATTATTCGTATTTATAGCAACTGTACTTTCCGTATGCTTACCTGAAATTGAAGTTGAAGTTGTAATGGTAGTAGGTGCTTCATCTTGACTCGTCTCATATGTTAAATATAACATATCACCATTTTTTATATTTAAACTCTCTACAGTTTGATCTTTTATACTCATTGCAAATTGTCCAACATCATTTGGTTTATCTGATATTTGTAATGACTCAGCATTAAATCTTGGTAATTTACCAACCAATTCATCTAAAACTGTTCCAAATGCAGACGATGGATCAACATTCAATCTGAACATACCATCTTTGGATCTAAATCTAATAATAATCTATACCTTAATCTGTTAGTAAAAAACGTCATATAACTTCAATTGACTATACAAATACAACATACCATCTTATTCTATCAATTATATGTAATCAATCACTTAAACAACTCCCATAATAAAAGGACAAAACAACTCAAAAAAACATATTTTTTGCCACTGTTTATAAATACAAAAACTTTTTTTATCAAATTTGATGATTATGTAATTTGAAATCAATTTTTTTTTTTTTTTTAAAAAAAAGAAAATTTGTGTAAAAAGCAAAAGAAAAAGTGGGAAATTTGTAGATTTTTTAAATCTTTTTAACTGTATGATAAAGAGTAAATGGATAAAGAGTATAAAGTATAGAGTATAGATGAATAGAGTGGTGAAGGATGTTTAGAAGAGTATCAGGTCTAGGTAAATCATTTGGTAAGAACCATTTCAGTACAACACTTACAAATGGACAAGTTAAAAAATTAGATAAGAATGAATTTTACCGATTATTGGCTAAATCTAAAAATGGGAAATTCAAAACCGATTCAGAGATTACTAAATTACAACAAAAGACAGTTTTTGAAACTAGAGCAAAACATGATGCCGATAACTCAGATATAGATAAAATTTTTGGATTTTCAGGAAACAAGAATAAATCATTAAAATCATCAAGAAGAGATGTTTCATACCGTTTAATCAGTAAAAAAATATGTGGTATTAATGTACCAAAGAGACCTATAGAACCTGATAACTGTTGCATGAGTGGATGTATTAACTGTGTTTGGGAATTATTCAATGAAGATATGATTGAATGGAAAGATTTAACTAAACAAGCCACTGATAAATTAATCTCTCAAGGTGATAACATAGTTGAGAAATGGCCAGCGGAATTTGATTTCCCACCTGCTAATTTACCAGATAAGTATATTCCTGAAGAATTGAAATCATCAAAGGGTAACGAAGATAAAAGAGGTGAAATGCCACTGGGCTTGCAAGTTTTCGCCAATTTTGAAAATAAAATTAAAAAAAAACATGTTGATAAGTTATCATCAAATTCAATTGACAACCCAGAGCGATTAAGGGAAGTGTAAAATTAAAATTTAGACTAAATAGAACAAAAACATTTTATTCATTATACAAGAAGAATATATATATACGTAAAATAAAATTAAAAAATTATTTGTAATTTTTTTTTTTTTTTAACTGTTTTTCATTATCCAAATGAACTATTCAAGATCAACACCATTGGCTTTCAAAAAAGTCTTTGCTTCATCAATTTCACCTAATAATTCCTTATATTTATCTTCTTTATCCTTGAATGTATAAACACCATGACCTAAAGTACCTAAAGCATAAGCACCAAATGAAACTAATGCCCACCATGGTAAAACTGGTAAAATTTCATTTTTAATAGTAGCTGGTAATGGTATAACACCAGTTAAAAATGTAAAATAAACTGCTGATATAATGAATGCAGCTAGTATAGTTTCTGAAGCTTTTGTCATCTTTGTTCTGTACTGTATGTATATATATTAATATACTAATATAATGATAAAAATTGAATTTAAAGATTATTAAAAGATAAAACGTGTTGGTGTTCTTTTCTATGACATTCTCAGCAGAATTTACTTCGCAATTTCGTTTTTATAATTCGATATTACGTAATAAATTTTATTTGATACGTAATACGTTTCATTTATTATGTAATCATTTTACAGAACTACAAATTGATGATGATTAATGGGATAGTAAATAAATATTGTAAGATAATATACAGTTGAGATGAAGAAGTATCATCTATTTTGTAAACGGAAAAGAAAAAGTAAAGAATAAAATAAAGAAAAAATTATAATAAAGCAGCAAAGACCATACCAATCATAACAACAAATCCTGTAGTTTCAACGTGGTAGTTTGAACCAGCAAGAGCTTTAGATGATGAAGATGAAGATGAAGTTGACTTAGCTGAATATGAAGAAGATGATGAAGATGATTTACCTGTAGAAGTGGCAGAGTTAGAAGTTGGGGTATTAGTTTGAGAATTAGCTAAATCTGTTGAAATGACTGAAACACTTGGACTTTTAATTTCATCGTCATCGGCATTGTTAATTGTATAGTTGGTTAAATAATCAGAGATATCAACAATTTTACCAATATTTGAATTATTAGCACCGTATGAAATTAAATCTGAAATTCCATCTGGTTGATCAGGTAAAGTGAAAGTTGCATCAAAATCAGAATCAAGTGCTTCAATTTCAGTTGAATTACAAACACTCCATTCTGGTTCTTCAACATCATTTGATGAAATTGTTGGAATTGTTGAATTTGCAATTTGTGATTTTAAATTATTATAGTCATCTTTATAAGTTAAAGTTCCATCATCTTCATCAATTGAAACTAAACCATAATTATTGGCATGTTCAGAATATTCATAAATTAAACCACCACTAATTGTATTAACTAATCCACCAAAGACACCTTCACTAACTTCATCAAATGATCTTGGAGTATTTTTATTACAACCATATTCACTGAAAAAGACAGGAATTGTAGTATCTTTAAAAGTTGAATTAACATCTGAATAACCTGAACTTTCCCAAGTACTACTACCAGAACACCATTCATATGAATTTAATCCAAAGAAATCAGATTTTGATTCATCATCATCTGATCCATCAATATTACATTGTAAATATTGCCATGTGGCAGGTCTTAAAGTTAAATCATCAGCAGCTGAATAACCAACTGGAATTGTTCTATTTGCTTGATTAGAAATATATTGTTTCATATCTCTTTGCACAGCTCTAATATATTTTGGATCTAAACCTGCAGATGTACCATCGTTAATAATTTCATTACCACTGAAAAAACCTAAAGTATTTGGATAATTTTTAAAAGCATCAATCATTTTGAAAACTCTTTCCAGGTAAACATAGTTATAAGATGAAGATGGATCATCTCTATTGATTGATTCATTAGCAAGTGGTGAATTAACATCTAATATGACATAAATACCAATAGAATTTAAAATTGACATACATTCATCGTGATTAATTTCAGGATTAACTGTATAAACTCTAATAACATTAATTGGATTATCATCTGAACCTAAATTTTGTAATGCATATGCATCTCTTAAACAAATATTTGCATCTGATAAAACATCACTTGTTTCATCATCGGTATAAGCTGATGATCCACCTGGTTGATAATCAACACCATTAATAAAGAAAACTTCACCTGATTCTTTAGCATCAACATTTGGTCTAATAAATCTTTTACCAATAATTTCAATTGGAATAACGGCAGTACAACCGGCAATATATAATGCCAAAGTTGTCAAGACAGATTTTTTCAAAGACACCATTTTAATAATAACTATAATATAATAACTATAATATAATAACTATAATATAATAACTATAATATAATAACTATAATATAATAACTATAATATAATAAACAAATGATAAACAAAAATAAAACAAAAATAAAACAACAACAAAAATAAAACAACAACAAAAACAACAAAAACAACAGAAAATCAAAAAATCGAAAAAATCAAAAAAAAAATAAAGCGACGCGGTGTGAGGTGTTTTCTCTCACTCCACAAAAATTTTGTTTATTTTCAAATTCTGTTTGTGTTTTATTAATTTTATTTTAAAAGAATCATCTTCAATTTTAATATTCTGTTTTAATATTAAATTTAATAATTCAGTTTGATATTTGATATTAAATGGAGAAATTTTAATTGGTATTCCTAATTCTTTATTAAATTTTAATTTCCCATTACCAAATTTAAATTTAACAATAATTTCAAATTGAATATCATAAAGTGAATATAAATTTTTATCAATTGTATAAGATTGTAAATTTTGACTTGTTAATGGTATACCAATTAATTCATTCTTATAATAAGTATCAACTATAGTTTTAGTAAAATTATTTTCACTATCGGTTAATTTATATGTATCATTAGTATCATTTGGTAGTGATATTAATAACGATATAAATGCATTTGAATTTTCCAATAGTAAATTATAATCTTTAGTTATATGGCCAAAATTTGTTACAATTATATCACAACCTGTTCCTTTAAAAGAAATGTATCTTTTAAAATTTAAATCTATACTTAGTAGTTTAATCTCATTATATTTCTTACTATTTGATAGTTTCAAACCAGGTACTAAATTTATATCCAATTTAACTTGATCTCCATTTGGTGATATAGTTGATTTATCACTTGTTATATCAATTAATATTTCATCACTTTTCAAAGTTGTTACTGGTATTGGTACTGATTGATTGGAAACCTGACTATAGTCTATAATTGGAATTTCGAAAAACCCACGTTTTTTGAAAATTAACTCTTCCTGTGGTGATATTGATAGTTGAGTCTTCATATCTCTTGTTAAAGAGTATGAAACATCAACAACTAGATAATTTTTAGTCTGTAAAAAACCACCACCACCACCATCTAAAGATTGATAGTGCGTTGGTAGTAAATCTTTTAAATCTTTATAAAAATCAATACTAAATGCAACTAATGGATCACTACTTTGATGCTCATATATGACAACCGTATTAACTTGTGAATTCTTACTCTGTTGTGATCCATAAAATGGTTTCTTACCAATACCTTTACCAGGATCATAAATTTGTTGACATATAGATCCAATGGCTACACTTTTCAATATTATCGGATAACTCTTAACTAAACATCTTGTCTCAATGGTACCTTTAATATAAGGTGTAATATTAGAATTTAAATAACCTGGGAATCCAACTACTAAATCATCTCCAATTGATTTAACATTTATTATAATTTGATCATTTGGATCTAATTGATTATCTTTCAATCCTTGTAAAATCGCTTCACTTGCCTTTTTCAAACCAAAACTACTATGACCTAATATTAAATTATTCATATGTAATCGATATTATCACACAATAAATTATATATATACAGTAAAGAAAAAAAGGGGAAACAAATTTTGTTTTAAAGGAAAACATTTTTCTTTTTGTTTCACTCACAAATTTTTTTTACAAAAAAAAAAAAAAGGCGTAAAAAAGGCTGTGCCTTAAAGTCATTCAGTTCATTTTACATTTAATCATTTTATTATATATATTATATCCCATTCAAAATTATATATAGCCCTATCCCAATAGACTAAAGAAACCTTTATATGCAATATCTATATCCCATAAGAATTCTTTAGATTCTTCTTCAGTTAAACTTTGGTTTAGTTTCAAATTATTCAATTTAATTAACCACTGAATTAATTTTGATCTACCATCAAATTCACCAAATAGTTTATTTGTTGAAGTTATTATATCACTTAGTAAAGGATGAAGTTGTTCTTTAGTATTATAGTCTAATTTAATTGCATCCATTAAAGTAATGAATGAACCGGTTGACTCTGCGATAATTTTACCCTTTGAACTAGACTCTTGCGTAGTTGTATCATTTTTGGTATTTGTATTATTAGTAATGTTTAAATTTGTATTTGATGAACTAGCTGGACTCATTGGAGTATTTGAATTTTCAATCGTAGCAGGAATACCAATTTCAATTCTTTTAATAGCTAATGGACAATCAATTTCAAATCTTTTAACAAATGATTCAATACTGTGATACTCTTTATTTATTGTATCATCTTTTAATATTAAATTAAATTGATTCAATAGTCTAGTTGTACTATTTGTATAGTAATCTTCATTGTTTTGAAATTTATCTTTAATGAATGATTTCTCAAGTATATTAATAGCTACTATGATTGAATAAAGTTCAGATATAGATTCAAATGTATCTCTTTCTTTGTTATTTTCATACAGTGGGATCTCATGATCAAGTGATTTTTTAGCTTGATTTATAAGATTGACTGAAATTGATTTTGCCATTGAATTTGGAGCATATGGTGATTGTTCATGTGTATACATTTGTATAATTATATGTCTATACTTTCTTTTCCATAACATAAACAATTCTATACTGCTTAACTTAAATAAATTAAATAAATTTAATTAGAAAAACGGCGATAAATACAAAAAAAATTACAAAAAAATTACACAGCACACGTCATGGTGTAAAGGTTATCAATATATTATTACTTTATAATTTACTGTTGAATTTTTTAATCAACAAACTGGGCGTGTGGCGTAGTTGGTAGCGCGCTTGCCTTGCAAGTAAGAGGTCATCGGTTCGACTCCGGTCTCGTCCATTTAATTTTTTTTTTGCTCTCCTTTTTTAAAAAAGAAGAATTTCCCTCGTTTCCTCTTTTTTTACCCCTCAAAAACAAAAGAAGTGCAAATTTAAATTTTAAATCATTTTGTTAATTGATAAGATAATTGTTTGTCTTGTCTTTTTTTTTCTTGCCCATTGAAACAGTTGATTCAATAAGATATGGGGAATTCAACTTCAAAACAAGTTAAAAGGTCTTTAAAATATGTTCCTAATCCGGTAAAGATAGAGTCAATTAAGAGAGAACCTATACTATCTAAACCTATCAATGTGAGGAATTCAGCAGATGATAATATTTCTAGAAATTTACGTGGTTCAGCAGATAATAGCAATTTAAACGGAAACTCTTCCTCTTCTAGTGCAATTGATGAGTTAAGTGAGGTTTATCGTAATGTATTGAAAAAAAATCAAACTGGTGATGATGGTATTGAAAAAGAATTACTATCGAATGATTCATTTTTACAAAAGGCTATATCACTTGGGATAGTAAATGTTAAAGAGTCAACTGGTGAAGTTTCTAAAAATCATGAATCTTTGAAATTGTTAAAGAATAGATCAGTGGTAGAAGATATGTACCGTGAGTATATTGATGAAGATAACTTGAATGATAAACAGGATACGTTTAAACAGAATAAATTCTTACTCAATTCAAAAAATTTAACAAATTTTATTAAACAGCACAAGAGACAAATTCAAGAGATTTCAACAATAGATCAGCAAGATATACTAGATAGTATGAGTAGTAATAATTTAAACGGTGAGTTTAAACTAAATTTAAAATCGTATAAAATTTTACAGGACTTGATTTACTCTGGTGAGGTGGCATTACCTACTTATAAAGCCAGACTATCCACTTCAGGTGTTGGAGAGAAGGATAAATTTGTTATTGTTAGAGATAACTACCTTTTAGATGAAGATGATAATGATAAAGTTAAAGATAGATTTGATCAACATTCATCTGGTGGTGATATGGGGGGAGAGAATGATTTTTACAAGTCGGACACTCATTTAATGGATGATGGTATTGGAGCTTCTACAAAATCTAAAATGGTGAAAAGACAAGTTAAAGAAGTTACTAGGTCTTTATAAAGAAAAAACAAAAGTTATTATTTCATGTACATATAAAAACTATCTAAAACTTAACTCTTGTTGAATTATCAAACCAATTATCTATTGAATCTCGGGGTAAGATTTCCCCCTTTTCTATATCTTTAATTTCAAATAAACAGTCATCCATCATAAAGTATAATAGTTTAAGATTGGGTGGCAATCCTTCAATTAAATTTAATGGCATGTGTTGGATACGTAACCAATTATCGAAAATTCCAGGGTATACATTACCCAACCCCCAATGTTTTTGTAATGATTTTGAACCAACCAAGGAAAGTTTCTCAAGTTTAGGTAGATTGGTGAAAAATTGTGTCTTATTAACAAGTAGTTGCTCATCGAAAAGAATTGGAACTCTTAAACTTTCCAAATTGGGATACACCCTATTTAAAAATAATAAATTGAATTGATCTATACTTAAATGTTCATGCTGTTCAATCATATTTCTCTCTATATGTATCTCGATTGAAATTTTAGTTAATGAGCAACATTGAGATAGTACACTAGGTAAATATTCATTAATTAATAAATCATTTAATGAAACTGTTTTCATACTGTTATACCGTATTATTAAATCTAATTCATTTAAAGAATTAGGCGGTAAATTTTGTAAAAAATTGGCAACTGTATCTCTTGTAGTTTGACGAACATCAATTTTTAAAAATTTAATATTGGTAGGCTTGAAATTAACTAATACTGAATCATCAATGGTATTACCAACTTCATTAACGTTACTCAACTCTAAAAAATTTAATGTATGTTGTGATTTCTGTAAGAAGTTTATATCAGATCGTCTAATAAATGTATTCTCCAGGCAAAGTTTTTCAAGTTCATTGAATCTTCGTATAACGGATATATCAGATGAAGAATTTGTCAAATTGATTAAATCATTCAACTGGATCTTCTTTGACTGTTTAAATAACTTTAAATTTTGTAAATAAATGTCATTGACTGATATACTATCCAGTATATCAACCAAGTGACTGTCATTGGTGAATGGTCCTACAGATAACGATTTTAAATATTTTGTGGTGACAGTGCTACTACTAATATTACCTTTAAAGAATATATTGATCTGAATTGCTAAATCAGTCACTGATTCGGGTATCAAAGGTAACAATCTGATACTTACCGGATGATTGATGTGAATCTTATTCAAATTTACCATACGATGTAAATTGTCTCTTAGATAATTCTCAAAATCTATAAATTCAAGGGGTAATTTGACAACATTTAAACTTTTAACAAAACAACCATCTTGCTCAATTCTTTTGAAAAACTGTAAAATATTAGATCGGGTCTTTATATATATCTGTCTATACTGGAAAAATTCTTTATCAAACTGACTAAAATTAGCATCTATCGTAATACTATCGTATAGAAAAGGTTTAACTGCATCTTTATAGTATTTATTTACTAGAGATAAATTGACAAGATCAAACTGTGATAAATCATTCGATATAATACTCAATATCTCAGGTATAAATATCATTTGAAACAACAAAACAGTCTTTCCATTTCTTATCAAATAAAAAGGGGGAAAATTAATTTTGAGAACAAAAAGAACAAACAAAAAAAGGCTCATTTCCTTTAAATTTAAAAAATTTTGGGATTTTTTGTTTTTTCAAATTTTTGTGAGAGAGGAAAATAATGAAAACAAATAAAATTTGTGGAAAGTTGTCTTCTTTTATTGTGTATCTTATGGGGTATATATATATATATATATATATATACATATATTAAATATATACAATGTCACACTTAGAATTAGAGAAGCTGAATATAAATAATGATTCAGATTCAGATCTATCAATCATTGAATCATCATTTAACAATAATACGATACATAGTAACAATGCCATAGTATCTGATGAATCAGATGACAATGACGATGACTTGGATTTTTATTCTACACTAACAAGAGATTCATTTCAATTTAACCTTTCCAAGTTACCACCAAGTGATACATTTGAACCATCTGAATTTTTAACCGTTAGTTACAAGTATTGGTCATTGGATGATTTAATAAATTCACTTTCAAAATTACTTAAAGATATAGATCAAGAGTTGATAGATTTAGTTAACAATGACTATTTACAGTTTATTAAGTTGGGTAAATCTATAGACGGATCAGTTGATTTGATTCATGATATTAAGATTGATTTAAACAGTTATGTTAAAGAGTTAAGTATGGCGAATTTCAAGATTAAACAAGATTTATCAGTTGTTGAAGATTTACAAATTTACAGTAAGAATTTGAAAATTTATAAAAATGTTATTGAATATTTACTGTTGTTAAATGAACAGATTGAAGTTTTCAATAAAAAATTGGATTTAATTGAAGATAATAAACAGGTTAAGCTGAGTGACTCAATAAAAGAGTTGATGTCTTTATTTTTATCAATAAATAAAATTTTCCAAAAACTAATTGGTTTCAAAGATCACTTGAGTTTTTTAAATTCTTTAAATAAGAAAATTACAGGTTTAAAATTTGAATTTAAAAGTTTATTAGATTCACATTTGATTGAATTGAAACAACAGAATGATAAATCACAAGATTCAAAAGATACATTACTTGAATTGATGAAAATTTACAATGTTTTAGATGAATCCAGTGGATTCATAAAACTGTATAAAGAATAAATAGCGCAATAAAAAAAAAATTTCGTATAAATAAAAGATCCCCCAAACTGAATCCAGTTCATTTGGGGAAAGGGGAGTAGGTCATGACGATTGTATTGAGTTAGATTGATTATCTGGTAACCAATTTAATTCTAAATTTTTATAAACATTTTTCTGAACATCTTGCCAAATTTGAAACTTCAAATCGTCAGTTAACACAAATTGATTTTCTTTAATTAAAACTTTTTTGTACAAGTCTCCAGTGTTTGACTTATTATTCGTTAGTTTTTTAAATTTCTTCAAATTGTTAACTTTTAACTTAAATTCAAATCTGCACTGATTTTCAATTGCTAGATTTAACAAATAATTTTCAATTATATTTCTCCATTCAAATTTTAAATAGTTATTATACTCTTGGTACTCAACTAAATAATTATCTTGATCAAACATTGATTCAGGAACGTTATAATTATTAATTAGTAAATTTTTGTGTCTTAATCTTGCCTGTTTAACAATAAAAGTTGCTGTATTTAATTTAAACTGGAAATCAAAATTTGACTCTTCGTAGATATTGGAATTTATTAAAACTTCAATATATTGTAAATCTGTTGCATATAGCGGTAACAATCTTAATTTAAACTTAAATTTTAACTCAGGGTATGGTGATATAATTTCAGGTAATTTATTGTTCCAACTTGGATTCAAATCAGGTAAAATTAATAGCGATCGTATATCATTCAACTCCCATTTTTTCAAATTCCTCTTTGTAAATTTCGGTCTACCATTGGAAAATCTAGAAACATTCAAATCGGGTGAATAATAATCAGTGAAATCTTTTGGTAGTGCATCATTTAATGTTATAAACCCATCTGTAATTGAATCATCATTTATATCGCTTGTGAAAACAGTGGGTATAGTTGTATTTGTATATATTGGAGCCAATTGATTATTGTTTGAAAATAACGAAGATTCAAACGACATATTGGACTTCAACCTCGTCAGCGTACTTGATCTCGAATGTGTTGTATCGATAGAATCTATTGATGCATCATCTGATGAATCAACCGATGATACAGTAATAGCTCTACGTAAAGGTGAACTACCATACTTAAGTCCCTGTTGTTGTTGTTGTTGCTTCTTCTTCTGCTGCTGTTGATGTTGCTGCTGCTGATCTTTTAATCCAGTTTGTAATGGTGGTGACGATAAAGGAGATTTATGTGTTACCTTAAAAGACTCTAAATGCTTATTAATATCCTCACGAGCCCTCTCATGAAACTCTTTAGGAGTTGTGAATTTATTCTCACCCTTTCCTTTAAACACTTGAAATCCAAACATAGGAAAGAATGTATATATGTATGTATAACTACTATATGAAATAATAATAAAGATATATTCACTATAAATAAAGAAAATCAATACAAATAAAGAAAAAATTGTATTAAAAACAAATAATGTAATGACTTTTTCTTCTCTTCTCTTCTCTTCTTTTCCCTTTAATTTTGAAAAAAATTTTAATTTTAATTTTTCCCTTTAAATCACTGCGTATTCGTACGGCCATTTGCGCTGTAATTAATTTTTAAATAAATTACTTGCGTGGTAATTAGAATTGTACGTGCGCATATACACGGGAGAGTACAGTACAGTACAATATCTATCACCGGCCAAGAAAGGCGCATGGCATATGCCATATGCCATATGCCATATAAACTACAGCGGGGGGAATAATTATAAAAAAAACTTTTAAATCATATATATGATACAAGAATACAAAACTATATATAACTATATTGTCATATGACTATATCAGTATATAAATATATAAATATACAATATAACTATATGAATTAGTATAATATATTGTCATATGGCTATATGAATGAATAAATGAATTAATGAATAAATGAATTAATAAATTAATAGGATGATCCGTCTGTTATTACAATTAAATAATATTCCGTATAGCGCAGGTTGGAGTAACTTCAAATTTTTTAATAAAAGAAAAAAAAAATTTTATTTTGTTTTATTGTTCCGTTTTATTACAAAAAAAACAAACATAAAACACATAAAAAACACAAAAAAAGCAAAAAAGCAAAAAATTTCGGCATTCGTAATGGAGGTTAATTTTCCTAATTTGGTATAGTTCCGAACCGCAGTTTATTAATTTATGGGGAAATTTTAATATTTATTCATTGTTTTAAAAGGTGGGGGGGAGGACAAGACTGGGGAAGTAATTGGAAAGGCGTATAGGGAAGCCGGGCTTTACATGAGGATTTTATCGGTAGGAAGTGAGAGGGGGGGGAAATCATCCGGGTATAATTCTACAAGTGGAAAAACTATAAATTGTAATTATGTAATGGTGTAAGTTTGTGATTAGCATAATTACGTCTATTAATTATATTAATTCATACACTACTTATACTTCTCACTAATCCTCATTTCTACTTATGTTAAATAAGTAATTATATTTGTTTCCCTCTTTTCCCCTTTTGCTTGTTTTATATTATAAGTTCTTTTACGAAAGAGGACGAACTTTGAATACATATCTTTATATAATAATATCAGTG
>JAJLSX010000070.1:9502-66595 GCA_030567815.1 Ogataea piceae | reverse complement strand
GCATTTGAGAAATTTAGTAAACTTACTAACAATACTGAGATTGTAGAAGCACAAATTGAAAACATTATAGTATACTATTTGTTAACTAGCAGTTTTTTGATTATATTTGTTAACTAGCAGTTTTTTGATTATATGAATGAAAACGATTTTAAATAGGCTACCTTTTGTTTTGATTATTTGTAAATTAGGAGTTATATAAGAATATATATATCTCACCAGCAACAGTCAAAAAAGTTAAATTCGTTATAATCTCTACGAATTTCCGAAATTATAGACTCATTGAAATAGGAACCCTTGACTTGATGTGACCAAAAGTGGAACTATTTCGCATATACACGAAGAAATAAAACATACATGCAACAACTCAGTGAATGAATGAAATAATGAAATTGCAAAATAAAAAGTCAAAAAATATAACACAAGAAAAAGAAAAAGAAAAAGTTTAAATCTTGAAGTAGTGATTGACGGCAACAGTCAAAAAAGATAAATTCAATAACATAGGAATAATTACATGGCGTATCTGAAAGTGGAACGATTCCCCAAATACACGAACAAATAACATAGATATATGCAACAAATCATTGAGTGAATGAAATGAAATTGCAAAGCAAAACTCAAAAGCTATAACAAAAGAAAACGAAACTTAAACGAAAACGAAAACGAAAACGAAAACGAAAACGAAAACGAAAACGAAAACGAAAACGAAAACGAAAACGAAAACGAAAAAATGTATATATAGAGCTAGTGATTTATGCACGATCAATTATATTAGTTCCTAAATAAACATTAACTTTGCATTCTGAAAGCATCTTATTGTCATGCAATGAACTTAATGGCGATACGCCGTTTAGAAAAGAGAGTCGAATCTCAAAAACGATCTTCAAACTCGTTTATTGTTATTGCTAATTTGCCACAAAAAGTGGATGGTACAGTTTAGCGAATTTCATAATTTTGCACGGGGGATGAGAGTTGAATCGGAAAAATTACTCAAACTGGTTAATTATTATTGCTACTTCGCCACAAAACGTGGATGGTACTGTTTATCGAATATCATAATTTTGAACGCGATTTCGCTGATTTGAGTGTGATAATGAGCTTATATGCCCATCTTTTTCTGTACTTTTTTTATTTTCCTCCGTTTTGTGATTTTCAACTCCGAAATGAGGACACAATTACTACGAGTATAATAAATTTATTGTTACATATTACAATATTGTATACATTTGTCCTAATATGTTACAATGTGAAATGCAGCATATATTCTTCTGCTTGCAAAAGGCTGTCACTTTTTGGCTTATAGTAGTATACATTATATTTAAATACTAGTTCAGTCACACTTGAGTAACAATCTGGTAACTTTTGAAGAAATTTATATTATATATATACTAAAGTGAAAATACAACTCCCATTCCACCTGGAGGTTCGTATGTTCATGATTAAAACAATTGATCACTAATTATAGTTTGAATTATATGGCCTGAGGGCACAACATACTGTAAGAAAGTAAGTTGATAATTATTTAATTTATCTGTAAGCCGCAAAAAGTTATTCCGGTCTAGCCCATTTAGATTGCATAACAGCTGCAGATGCATATAATTTTTACCTTTATAGTCCGAACCCAAAATATGTACAACTAATTAAATAAAAGTTTATTTGTTTCTTTTTTTATATGGAATATTTTCTAGTATAACCTTAAATAAATTAGTTTAAATTGCAAATTACACATTTGTATAATTTAATCGGAGTTATACAATTATTTTGTTGACCTCTGACAAGAAATGGCAGAAATATATCTATCTATCTATAGATACAATATATATATAGAATTTGGTTTCGCAGCTGCTAAATCACATATATATGCTTCTATTGTTGAATATTATTTGATAATCGAATGATGTGGATTGAGATGTACTTTTGTTGAAAAATTAAGTAGATAATATATAGACCCTTAACCCGTAAAGCTGTCAACATAGAGAGCAATACTATATGTATATACATTTATTCTGAATTCAAGATTTCTCATATTTCATATATATAAGATATATAACCTTTCACTGAAATAATAAATTTTATTATAGACAGTTTTAAAAAAAAAATAGATATTCTATATATGGTTATATTCGTGGATAATTGTATCTCTAACTAATGAATGAGTAACATTACGGAAAGTGATAACATTAATGATTATCTGGTATATATAATCTTGGGGAATTGGATCCCTAAAAGGGCGCGCGTGATATTATAATCATCTCTTTATCATTAGGAAAATGACTTAGTTGTAATTTATACGTTTTTACGTATATACAATTTTCCCTCTAGAATAGCTGTGGCATATAAAAGGCATAATAGGAAAAGCTGTTTCTGATTAAACTGAGTTGGTGGTGGAGTTTTGTACATATATATATAATATATATACTTGTTTTAAACATAAATACACTGAAAATCAATTTTATAAAAGTATGTACTATGAACCGTAAAAACGCCCACTTCAGTTATATATATATACATGAACGCCTAGGAACTTGATCAATCTTAGTAGTAGTGCGTATGAATATGGTACTATTAAATAATAAGCTTTTACGTTTAAAGCTAATGGCGCAGTACATCTAGTTCTAATCCTTGACTAGTCCCTCAAATATGTAGCCACATGATTATATTAGAAATCGTGTAATTACATTTCATCCACTTTGGTATTTTAAAAAGAATTATGAATAAAAATAGAGACCTCTAAATAGTATTTTTATTATCTAGATTTCACCGATATATATAAAAGTATTAGTTCTACTATATATACTGTGTATATACTATTCAATAATGTAATAAATTGTAGAGTATATAACTATCACAAACTATACATTATATAAATATCTTATGTAGTGTTTCACTGATTACAACCTAATAATTTTAAGTTTCAAATTGTATTAAAAATCTTCAAATTTCATTTTAAATTATTAAATTTTGAAAAAAAAAAAAAAAATTCATTATTTCATAAATTCAATTTAAGGTTTAAAGGTTTAAACTTATAACCTCTAATTATTAAAGTAAAGTTAAATATTTATATATATATATATCATATAATATAATATATTACATATTACTAAAGATTCCTACTTCCTATATAAATTATGGCTCCTAATTAAATAGTAGCTTATGAATTATATAACATAAGTATATAATAAAAAATAATAAAATTTACCTATTAAGTTATATTAAATAAAATTGATATACACTACTTACAATTTACTTTAAATTAAATAAATTTCAAACGCAAAAAGTTTAATAAGTAATGAAATCATACCATCAACCCACCGTTATACTTCAAAAGTTTAAATTTTTATTTTTAAATCAACTTTCAAATAAAAGAAACAGCTAGTTTAAAGTTTAAACAAGTATAAATTTCAAATTATTAACCAATTAATTAAATGAATTCTTTTTGCCAAGAAAATAGTTAAATATTAAATCACACGTGGTTACCATCACATGATTATAATAAGTCTACGATGTGCAGAGTTGTTAACTTTTGTGATTATATGTCACGTGATTATAGTTGTTTTAATATTTTCAAGTGGCTGTGCTATACAATGTGGCTATAATTTGATTTATGTGGCTAGTTATTAAATATTTACTATATTACTATATATTATATAATAATATATTATATAGTCTTGGACCTTGGTCCCTTGGGTACGTACATGCACATTAGCGTACATATAGCAAATACTTTTAAAAATAAATCAGTACAGTATATTTATTATAAATTCATATATAATATATTAAATATTGCTCTATTGAAATAATTTATTATTAGTGATGCATTATAGATACATCATATAGTATCAGAATCATGTAACGTGACTTGAGTCTCGTGAGTTCCCGTTAATTGTCTAAAGGGTAAAAATTACCTTATAGATTGGCAATAAAATAGTTATAAGTAATAACTATAAGTTTAAACAAGAGGTATTAATGAAAATACTACTTTGTTTAATTAATTATGTATACTAAATACTTTTTCAAATAGCCTTTAACTCTTATTAATTCTATAATAAATCTGAAATTTATTGAAGTCTAGTTAATTTAAAATACATTTTAAAAAAAATATGAAATACCTTACTTGTATGATAATAGGTAATTATAAAGCTATATAAACAAACTAGAAAAATTTTAAATTAATATAAAGCTATTTAAATCTACAAATTCAATTGAATAACTACTAATTAAAGGTAAAATTTGTAAAATGTCTTTATCTATGACAATGTTACCGTAGTATATCTATGTTTACATATTTCCTAAAACAAATGTCAAGACTTAAAAGTAGCGTACATAATCAGAAAAATACGCATGATCCTGATCACATGATAATGCAAATAAAAAACATCACGGACTCCACCTAAAAGTACGCAAAAAAAACAACTCAAACGGTGCAGAGATGTAGAGACGAAAAATAAATAAATTATTAATGCTTAAAACCGAGAACGGTATTGGCTGCAAATTGATCCAATATGATATATATATAATAATTATATATATTAAATATTTCGTGTCATTTGAAAAGGTGGACTGATAATTGGAAGATCTTATATGGATCTATATTTTGTTATTTAAATATATTATAAGTTATTGTAAATTATCTATATTATATTTAACTGTTAATAAAGCTATATATAATATATAGTACTACACTACACAAGAGTATAAAAACTTGCAAGAATCAAACACTCGAAATATTACCGAATATCGGAGTTGTAATATCTAGTTATATGATGGGATAGGGGTGTACTTTAAATTCTTAAACGAATAATATATACACCATGTAGTAAAATAGTATTGTGTAGCTATAGTATACACTATAAATTTATATAACAAAGAGTTATATCATTTCCGCGTGCATAATTTTCACCTGTTTTTCTTTTATATAACATGTGCAAAAACTTCCTTTAGTCCTTACACCCCCTTAGTATAGCAATTTATACACCCCATAAGACATATAAATATTTATATATATAATATATAATATATAATATATATTTGTATATTTGTATATTTGTATATTTGTATATTTGTATATTTGTATATTTGTATATTTGTATATAATATATATATATATATATAAACTGCCCTACTCTTTAATTACGTGCAATTTTATTTGAATTTTAATAACGTACGTTCAGGACAACTTATCGAACTGGAACGGAACGGGAAAATTTCTAAGGATAAACTTGGTAGTATATGCTACGTGATAAGTATTATGTAATAAAACATATTACAAATTGAGGGAATTTTATTAGTTGTAAATAAATTGTGGGGCTGATCGAAAATTCCCCAGGAAAAAAATCTGTATAAATTATAAATGAATGCAAAAAATATATATCGCGAGACGTAGTATACGCGTGTACGTACGTACGTACGTGTACGTCTATGCTGTGCCGCACAAAATTGTTAAAGCACAGGCAGTCATTGGCTAAATTTGTTTAAACACCGGGGAGGGCACTATATATATATATATATATTATATATATAATTTGAGGCTTGAATTATGGTTTGTGTTAAACACGACGTGATAAATTTCGGATTCCTATATTAATATCTATATAAATACACAACATATATGTTATATATTATATATTATATACTATATACTAAGTATAAACTCTACAAAATTTAAATTATATAAATGATATATATATACAAATAAACGGTGTTTATAATACTTTTATTGTACGTATGAAAAACAGGGGGTGCCCCCTTGATTTATAAAATTTCAACGGATTCCTATAAATCGTAGTACACAGCGCCAGAGGAAAAAGACAAAAAAATGCCTACAAATTGCCCGTGAGCCTTTTTAAAATTAATTCTATTTAAGGGAAGAGAGGGGGGAAAAAAATAAATAAAAATTGGAGTTAAAGAGATCGAGGAGGAGTTGGAGCTGAAATGAATTTTATTATAATGAAAATTTCTAGCTGTATTAAATAATTGACATATTTTGTTTTTTTAAATTTTTTGTTGTGAAAGTGGAATAATTCGGAGTTTCAATAAAATATATGTAATTTATAGTAATTTAGTATAGTTTTAGTATAACATAGTTTTATTGTTTTTGGTTTCGTTTTTCTTTTTTTTTCTTTTTTTTTGTATGAGTATATATCAAAAGATAAGATAAGATATGTCTTTATCAACCATGAGTACTGATATTACAACTGATGGATCTCAGACAAAGAGGAAGTTAGTTCCTTTGTTACCAAATACTTTATTAAAGAGACAACAGAGGCAGTCAATACCATCTATACCTTTACAACAACAACAACAACAACAACAACAACAGTCTTTAAAGAGACAACAAGTCCATATAGTTCTTCCGCAACCAACAGATCATTCTATAATTACCCCTTGTACTAATAAAGGTAATCCAAAGGTGACAACCACTATAATAAATAAGAATCCTCCAAATTTCTTTGATCAGCCAAAACCAAGACATTTGAAGTCATGTTCGAGGTGTAGAAAACACAAGACTAAGTGTAACTACGTTGATACCCAACCAAGTCCCTGTACTTCCTGTTCCAAGAGAGGTTTAACATGTCAGTTGGAAATTGTTATACCTGTTAAAAGATCCAATATAATTAAGAATCTAAGTGATAATATCGATGATTTAAAGGATATTGTTGATGATTTGATTTTGAAAGATAGACACTTGAAACAGCTGTGTAAAGATAGAGGTTTACAAATCGATGGGTTATACGATGTTGAGTGTTCAATAGATGAAAAATGTTTCAATACATCATTGTCGTCATCATCATCATCATCATCTCCTTCAATTGGGACTATCAGTAATAAACAGTTTGAATTGGCGATTAGTCGATCTGTATCTTGTGATTCAAACATTGCATTGACACCACCTGAATCAATATCTCCTGCATCTTCATCTCCGTTCAATTTCAAACAGGAGGATGGGATCGATGAAGATTTATTGAGTAAATTAACAACGCTAGATAGAAGTCATCCTGCAACACCTCCAATTTCAGAAGAATCTGAACGTGAAGATGAAGATAACAAGTCTCAGCCTTATGAAGATGAAGAAGGTTCTTTACCTATTGAATTAGAAATGAAAGAATTTATACTTGAAGGAACATGTACATATCAATTGATTGAAATTTTAACGCTTTTAGATAATTTCAATACTAACTATTTAAAATTTATACCAATCTTGCCAAAGATTAAGTCCCCTACTATACTATACCAATCGTCTAAATTACTGTTTTGGTCAATTATTTATACAACAACTTCTAATGCAAAGATATATTCAAACTTCATCAAGGACGAATTAATTAAATTGTCGTGGTTATCAACTCCAAATCAAGTCTCTATCATTCAATCGATCTTAATTATTGCTTCATTCCCAATAAAATTAGAAAATGAACAAGAGTATGAAGAGTTGGATACAACAGTTTTCCAATGGTTACAATTGGCTAAAGATTTATGTATGCAAATTGGTATTAATAGATCAACTAAATTTGTTAGTGAATTTTCAAGAAGAATACAAACAGATAACAACAATAAGTTGAAAGATAACTATAGATACAATATTTGGTGTTTTATATTTATACTGGGTAACTTGTATGGTTTTAAACTGGGTATTCAATGGGATTCAAATTTGGATTATTTATTAGAATTTAAAAGAAATCAATCGGTGTCAATAGACGATGAAAGTTACTATACAGTTAAACTTTTAAATTTAGTTATATTATTTACTAAAAGTTTAAATCAATTAGTTTATGATTATAAAAGTTTAGATGGACTGATTGAAAATAAAAATCTATTGTCAAACTCTTTATGCTCATGGAGATTTCAACTTTCTCAATTACAAAAAGAGCTGACAGTTGATAAAGACTCTGAATTTACACCATTTTTCTCTGTTTTATTGGATCAATTGGAAATAACTTTACTTTTATTTGATCCTATCGAAGAACCATTTGATAGATTTTTAGTCAATTCGAAACTATTGACTTCTTGTAAGTTATTACACGATAAATTGTGTCTAATGAATGTTGTTCAAAGTCCAATATATGTTAAGATGAACAATGAATTTTTGTCCTTTGTACTACTGAAATTATTATACTCGCCAATTCAAGATTATGCATCATCTTCTAATGGTCAAATCTTCAATTTACTCATCTCTCAAATCAATAGACTCTTGACCATAAATGATTTCAAAGATGTGAAGACTGTAATTTCTAAACTTGTCAAATTTATCAAATGTAACAACAATATCAACTTGGCTCAACTTGTTGATTTCCAAATATCGTACAACTCATTCAAATCGAAATTGGTTTGTGGTTTATTAGAAGATTTTGAAACTTACTCAAACAAGAATATGAATACTGATCAAAATACCAATCTAACTGACAAATCAAAGTTACAGAATATTTTCGATGAGTATGGTTTAGATATGAATGCATTACTAAATTATTTCACTAATTTGAAAGCACGTAGAGATGAATTGATCACACTATCAACAAAGAGACAAGAAGATAAAATCGAGTTTAAATCTGAATTCAGTGGAGATAAAGAAGATTTACATCCATTACTTGAATTCAATGATAAACAGTTAGACTTGACGATTGATAACTTAGTCAATGGAGATGTTATTGACGTCTTACAACGCTCCCAAGAGGAAAATATCGATGCCTTGAATCATTTATTGAAAGGTATCGATTGGACACAGGCATAACTATGCCAAATCATTTATTTATTTTATTTTATTTTATTTATTTATTTATTTATTATTTATTTATTCCGGTTTATTTCACTAACCCTCCACTTCATTTTTTTTTTACCATATCTGAGCATGAGCCTTTTAACTCAGTTTTCTATATAATAATACATTCAAGCATAACATTATAGAGTACATGAAATTTTCAATACGTAGAGAAAATACATTTAAACAATGACACAGTCATCGGGACCAAATCCGTACATAATCTTATCAACAGATCTTTTAATAAGTAACCAATCACTTCTTCTACTGACAAAAGAGTAAACCTCTTCAGGTGTGAAAATACCATTTTCTCTACCAATTTCAATAACTAATTTTCCTAACTCTTTACACTGTTTCTTATCACTTGAACAGTCGACCAAATATAACTGTGAAATTTTTTTTAAACCAGTTAAATACTGCACAGTTTTCTTAATTTTAACTTTAATGAAGAATTCATAAAGTCTATTTATATCATTTATGAATAAGATTGCACCTAGATTTGAAATGATAAGTTTTTTAGTTATAAGTTTGATCAGGATATTTATAAATCTTTCACCAATTTCTTCTTTGAATACATCCAAAATTGCTTTATCAATTGAATCATTCAATAATTTAAAATGAGTATCTAATATTTTGACACAGTTCGTAATATAATTTGATGCATTGGTAGATTGATTGAACTGTTCAATTGAATTCAAGTTATATGTTGATTCGCTCACGTTATCAGTTAAAATAGTAAGACTAACCTCATTTATAATAACACCTATACTAATGTCTAATCCATCTGCCACGTATGTATCAAGTATTGATTCTAATCGAATTATCGCCTTTTCACATTTGTTAGAAGATAAGAAATCTCTATTTTGCTTGGGTTTAACTTTAATAATACCATTTGAAACAAGTTCTTCTTGATAGAAAATATTTAACATTTGTAAAATTAAATCACCAATATTGACTAATTCGATAAAATTGGTTAATGGTTCTAATGTTGCATCTGAAGTCGATTTCTCATTTATTGCACTTAACTGAGCAAGTTCAGTTGGATTATAATTTTTCAATCTATTCAATGCCTCTTGGAAACCAGGTTTGATATGTTGATCTATTAAAGTTGTTAACATATCTATGAAAATATTGGTACATGTTTTATGTATCTGATCAGTAATTTCTTTTGTAGTGGTTGAATTTTCAGTCAAACCAATTAGTAAATCATAACTATTTTTAACATGATGTAAAATTAAAACTGTTAAATCCATACTAACTAGTGATTTAATGTTTTTAACATTAGTAGTTAAAATTTGAAATTTGGCTGCTAATTTAGTCAATTTCACATTTTCATCTCCAATTGTTTTATTATCATTAGTTGCTTGTTTACTACTATTATTAAATTTGAAAATATTTGTGAAATTTGAGAAAATATCAAATGTATTATTCTTATCATCCTCTGAATTATCTTCAACTAATTTCATAATTTCATCATGTAATACTTTTTCGCTTTCTTGCTTATTAGAGCTCCACTCTGAGATTAATCTATCTAAAGACTGATGACACTGCCTTGGTAATAATTCTGAAAATTCTAATAAATATTGTTCATAATAAAAATTTATAAAACCTTCAATGACTTTTAAATAATCCATTTTAAAACTTTGTTTGTTATTAATTACAATTGTTTCAGGATATTTTAAATTATTGAAAGTATGTATCAATTTGTGGTGAAGATATGGTACACATTGGAAAAACAAAGATGATTCATTCATTATATTTATGCTCTTATGACCATCATGAACTGATCCATCATGTTCTTCAGTAACTTTAACTTTCTCCACAGATGTTTCTATTTCTTCATCTTCTTCATCTTCTGCATCTTCATCCCATACATTCTCCGTCTCATTACTTTCATCAAAGTTTGCGCTGGTCTCAACGGGAGCTGAGATACCAGTTAGAACAGTCTCTTGAATCAATTCTTCTTGTTGTTGCTGTTCATCAATCTGTTTAGATCTCAAGATCAATTTATCAAGTAATCCTCCAATTAAATAACTACCTAAAAATGTTTCCATAACTTTCAATACAATAGGCACTTCATCAATGTTAGCTTTATCACCCGAATTTGTAAATGAATTAATATCTGGATTAGTCGATTGGAAAATTGAATTGATCTCATTCAATTGAATATTTAATATTGATGTAATCTTATCATCAAACAATTCATCAACTTTATCAAATTCAAACGAATAACCTTTAACAACACCTTTTTTAAAGACATTTGATTTGACAAATATTTCTGAAGTTAAATCATTTGAAATTAAGAAGGAATAATCATCAACATATCTATTTATGAAAAATTCTAGTAATGATTCCAATGCATCAATATTTATCTCTTCAACATCAATTACTGAAGATAAGTTATCCAATGCAATAATTAATGTTTTAACTTCATTAAATCTTGACTTATCGTCAATTATAGTATTAATCTCATTTAAAATTGAAGAAACAAATAAACCTAAAATTGTATTCAATCTGATAATCATATTTTTATAATTATTCTCATTTTTATAAAGTTTAATAATTTTACAAATATTTGAAAAAAGTATGGATTGATCCAGTGGAGTATTCAACTCTTTAAAAATTGATAAATTTTGAAAATTTGTATAATTTTTAACCAATAAATCATTAATTATAGGTGAAAGTATGGAATATATCTTTATAAATGAAATCCTAGCTAGATTTGGATCACTAATTGGTTTTATCAAACTATTAATTGGTGAACTCGCCAATAAATTATCATCATAATCACTAATCATAAGTAAATCTGATCCACCACCACTCTTTTTATGGGGTGATGATGATGTTGATGTTGATGAATATGAATGACTAGCTGTCCTTATATGACCTGATACTTTACGCGATTCATTCTTCCAAATATTAATCAATTTCAAATAATTAATCCATATCGAATTATCCGATATAATATTATTATAACATGACTTGTTAACTAAACTAAAATTTAACAAATCTTGAACACTAAATATATTTATCCCTATCAAATGAACTATATCTGACGGTATAACATTTGAATGCAATTGATATTCATTAGGAGGTAATTGTATAACTTTAACCATATTCAATTGATACTTATTCAATACCAATCAATATATAAAAAAATGTGAAGGCTTATAACAAAGATCAAACTTCTAAATATATATATAATAGGAGAAACGTCTTAACAAAATGTCAATAAGTTAATTTATGTCACTTTAAAATTACGTGTCACTAAAAACAAAAAAAGGTCACAGAGAAAATATCACATGACCAAATACAGTCACATGATAGAGTACACATGAAAGATTAGATAATGGAATAATTATCCCAATTAAGTAATTAATAACCGATAGACAACAACAACCCAAAAACACAAAACCTTTTTTTTAGCCGACAGAAATTTTTAAATTGAAAATTTGACGATTTTTAACTCATTTTTGTTAATTTATTTTGCTTCCATAAGTTTAACCCACTCTTTTTATTATAACCAAATTTTTTTTTTTATCCCTCTTTGCTTTGATATAACAGTCTAATTTTTAGTCTATATTCATACATATTATTATAAAGTTTATTCACAGCTATGTCACAAGGTACATTATATTTAAACTTGGCATCACCAAGATCTTCACTATATAAAGATTTAGTTGAATATTTACAATTAGATATTAAAATTTCTGATGCAAAGGATCCAAATTTTATTGCAAAATTTCCATTGAAGAGAGTTCCAACATTTTCAGGACCAAATGATTATGATTTACATGAAGCTGTTGCAATTTTAATTTATTTAATTTCATTAAAATCTTCATCTGTTGATTATAAATTTTACGGTTCAAATATTTTTGAGCAAGGTCAAGTTTGGAAGTGGGTTTCATTTGTTAATTCTGAAATTATTTCAACTTTGGTTGAATTTATTTATCCATTGAATGGTAATTTCCCATATGATCAACAAAGAGTTGAAAGTGCAATTAAAAATTTAAATACCTATGCTGATTTTTTTGAAACTCAATTACAAAAGACTAAATATTTAGCAACTAATGATAATCCATCTTTAGCAGATATTTGGGCCGTTCAATCATTTAGATGGGGTTTCCAAACTTGTTGGGATCAAAATTGGTTAAATAAACATCCATATATTAAAAAATGGTTCAAAGATGTTACTACTAACGATCCAATTGCTTCAAAATCTTTAAAATATTTTAAACCTCTTACACAAGCTTGGAAAAATGCTTCTCCAAAGTTATAGATCATCTTACAGTTTTTATTTATATTTCTTAAATATTCTTTAATTATTACTTGTCCGCCATACATATAAATATATATTGTTTAACGTAATTTTTTATATGGTGTCAAAGTACCATATCAATGTCATCCAAAATAGACCCACTGCAATCAATGAATTTAAGATACATCCAACCCAATCTCTTTCATCAGGTATTTGCCAATCACCAAGGAAATTGATAACTTTAGATCTAAAATTATTATTCTTTCTAGTCTTTAAAATATCATCACTCAGCAGTAACCCATAATCTTTCTTAGAATTAATATTAGTTGAATTCAACTTTTTAATCAATGAATTTTGTAAAAATTCAGCAAATCTAGGGAAAATTAAAACTATGAAAATTGTCGCTATTGAACATATCAATGTGAAACAATACATTTGAATGGCAAAATATGGATCTGGTAAGTAACATAATCTACTTTTCAAAGTATCATGATTAACCACCAATTCACCTGTATTTTCATCAACGATATATTCATCTAATTCTCCATTTTTATCAGCTTCATCTTGTGGATTCCACAGACTTAACATTTGAATAGCTGGTTTATGAATACCTCCAGTCATGGCACTACTCTTGACTGTTATTTCATCACTAAAACTTTCACCTGATATTGCTTTAACAGAATCTTGATTTTGAAGTTGTAAAGGATGTCTAATATGACAGTAATCATGATCATCTCCAGAGAAGATCAATTTAGGTTTGATTGAATTTAAAATTTGTTGAGTTAATTCATACTCAAGAACTGTTTGATACTGTTTACCCTTCATAACAGGGAATTTCTTCTTTGACTCTCTTAGTGGCCCACAAACTTGTATCTCTGTAAATCTATATAATGGGACATGTGTTAATAAAATTCTAGGAAAGTGTTGATTTTCCCTTTTCTCTTGTACACTTTTAGATAAATCATTTAAAAAATTCTTAGATTGAACATTGATCTCATAGGTTGCCTCATCAGATAAAGAGACGGTATCTAACAAGATAAAACTGTGATTACCCAATATGAAATACTCATTTGCGTCACCAAAGAAACTTTTAAATCTATTATAAACGTTATAATCAATTGCATCACCAAAACCAATATCATGGTTACCTGGAATTTGGCTGAATGATCTTGTCTGCTCAATTGGATTGAAAATTTTATAAAATCTCTTGTACTCTTCATACCAAACATCATTTTCCCATTCTCTACCACCATCAAATAAATCACCAATGAAAAAACTAGTATCTGGTTCAAGTACACGATGATAAATTTGATGATTTCTATGTAAATAATTATCACTTAATCTCTGTGTAAAACGTAACAATGGCTTAGATCTATTTGGATATGAATAATCATCAACAATCTGTGGATCTCCAATGACAATAGAATGGTGTGGTGAGGCTATAGGATTAGACCAATTCTCCCAATTCTCCCACTTACAACTATTGATATGATTGTAAACAGTTGTTCTTTCAAAAAAATGAATCACCATAAAGAATACCAAATATATGGAAAGTAAATGTCTTATTCTAACCAATTTCCATAGTGTTACTAAATATTGTATATAAAACAGTGGTGACTTGTAATTGTATCTATGTTTAGGCTTGAAAGTTGCACCATCACCAATGTAATCGTTATTGAACTTATCTGAATATGGATTATTATTTATCAAGATACTACTACTGGATGATCGATAATCTGAAATACCTATTCCAACGGAATTGACACCTCCTCTCAACTTGACACCACTCATAATCTATAACTATATAAAATGCCTATAGCAACAACAACAACAAACAAAAAACAGAGAAAGAATCAAAATACGTTATAAAAACGTCTCTCTCCTTTAAATTCAGACACATATTTGATTGAATTGTAAACAAAAACGAACAAACATCGCGAGTTTATTTTTTTTATTTTATTTTTATTTTATTTTTTTGAATTTTTTTGAATTTTTTTTTGAAGTATTCTTTGTTTAAAAATAGGAATTTTATTCAACTTTTTCTTCTAAGCATTGCATGTCATTAAGGTAACAGTAGCTTATAGTTATGGAGACGTTGAATACGGTACAGCCCAAGTCGGTAAAAGGATTAGAGAATGTTCATTTAGAATCTAACAATGGATTAGCAACAACTACAAAAGAATCTAGAAGTCTTCGATCTAGTCGTCAAAGGTCACCTACAGCATCTCAGAGCAGGAGTTTAAGTAACAACTTACAAGCTAATAGTGAATTAAATTCCAATGTGAAGACTGGGTGTCAAAATACTTTGAATTTTGTTTCTAAAAAGAGTAAAGAACTTTATGATTTCGATCCATTCTTAAAGACAACGATACCGGAAACGTTATCAATTGATATTCAAACTGGGTTAGACGACAAGCAAACTTTGTTCAAACCACATTATAACCCTGAACTTGCCGATGGATTTCGAGATCAATTGACCACTTTCCCATTAAATCTAGTAAATTTAGATGAAGTTGAAGATGGAGTAGGAAGGAAAAAAAAATTTAGAAGAAATACAAAATTGGCTACAATGAATAGTAAGATACGGAAAATTAAAAAAAATACTAATATTCCACAAGAGATTGAAACTTTGAATGATCCAATGTGTGATTCAAACTATTTGAATTTCCATAAACGTGGAGAGAAAGAAGAAAGGAAGTTTTCCACTCTTGATAAGAATAAAATGTTGCTGGAATTTGACGAATGTTTCAACTGTTTATCGAAATTAGGATTTCAAATAAAGAAAAAATCACCTAAAAATCCAATTGAGAGTCAACTTTCAACTACACACAGTTTTAATGATTTATTAAACGATGATCATGAATTGAACGTTATAAGGAGAAATTTATCTACTTTCACAAAGATCAATGATTTAGATGATATAGTGGAACTTAAAATCAAGTATATGTTAACTATAAGAGAACTGAAACAATTTTTACTAAATTTTGAAAAAATTAAAATAAAAGAGGCCAGTCTGAAAAAAAGACAGTCTGTGATGATTGACAATGATATCTCCGATACAGACGAAGACGAAGAAAATTTTAATGTAAGTGACATTAATAAATTGAAAAAGAAAAGAATGATTAAAAGATTTAAAAAATATGGTCCTATAATTACTATTAAATTCTACGATGGATTATCAGTAGTGATTGATCCGATAACGAAACCTAAAATTATTCACAAGTGACAGTTTATATAACTATATATATATATTTTCTTTTCATACTATACGTGAATTACCATCACCATTACTAAAGACCAAATCTAATCCTTGTAATTCAAAGCATAATGTTTTCAGAAATTCTAAATCTAACAACAACAGCACTTTAGTCAAGAATCCAATAACAACCAAGTAGTAATCTTTAAACTCTTTGTAAAATTTAAACAATGAGACAACTAGTAAAAAAGTAAGCGATAAACTTAAATAAAATATAAAATTTCTTCTAAATTTAAGTTTATTAACTTCCAGCTTCATCTGTTTCCCACTAGGAATATAAAAACTCTTCACACCATCCATGAATTTAATATTGGATTGTGCTTTAATAGTATCATTCTTCATAATGAAACGGTATTGAATCAAATTGAGGAAACAAAATAGTAAGAAAGCCTGTGTACGTAAAGAGTTATTGTCTTCAGATGATATATAACACCAACTCAACAAAGCAACAATTTTTCTTAAATTGACTAAAATATAAGCTGTAACTATCGAATTATTTAAATTTGACACTATAGTAACGGGTTTGTTAAGCTTACCAAGATTTATAATTTTCATTGTATTTATCACCAAACTAATTAAAGATTGTGATGACTTTTGAATCAACATTGGCAAATAATTTAAAACTTTACTGACTAAACCTGTCTTATTAGAATCCACCAATTGATCTTGATCCAACATCAATGATTTAAAATATAGTATAAACCCATATAGTGAAAGTATTATCATATAAACACCAACATAGCATGCAATTGCAATCTTGAATATAGGATTTGATTCGGATACAATGAATGTAACGAATATTGCTCCATACATCGCATACGTGCAATATCTTATCACATCACCAATTGACACATTGAAAGGTTGTGATTCATACATTTTAATTGTCTATATATTTCCCTAATCTCCTTGATCTATCTCTATTAATCATCACCATTTGAATAAACTATAAATAAAACGATTAAAATCACAAAAAACGACATTTTTTTTTTTAATTTAAAAACACAAAAAAAAGAGACGAAATGACAAATGAAAGTTACATAATAAATTACATAATATGATATTCTTTGATTTTTGTACGTTTTTTTGATTTTTGTACGTTTTTTGATTTTTGTACTTTTTGATTTTTTTTTTTGTATTTTTATTTGTTGTTTGTTATCTTTTTATTTGTTGTTTGTTACTTTATATTTCATTTTTTGTGTAGTTAGCAATTCCAAATAGACATTAGTGCTTTTGATTGAAATATTGAAATAATCAAACAGTCTTTTTTTTTCATTCATATTGTCGAGGTGAAGGGGAGCGAAAATCTTACTTTATTTATTTACAAAGCATTAAGTTCTCCACATTATGACGTCAAATGACAGTGCCGATTCTCCCAAGATTGAGCAACCCGCTACTCAAATAATCTATCCATCTAGGATATACGAAGTCATTGAAACAGAACCCAATCTATCAATTCAAATAATAGAGGCATCTAAATCAAATGAGACGCATAATCATTTACAAAGTTTTATACTTTACTCTATCAAGATTGGACCATTGATAGTTAAGAGACGATACAGTGAATTTGAAAGTTTGAGGAAGTGTTTTACAAAGAGTCACCCAACATTGGTTATTCCTCCAATACCAGAAAAGCAGACGTTGACTTCAAATTTACATACAACAACTACAAATTCATTGGGGATTAGTAAAGAACATCTTGGTGGTGGCGTCGAGAATGGCGGGTTCATTCCTGGTAGTAGTAGTAGTATTAACAGATCAATCAATGGTAATAGTATTACAAAGCAAAATGGAGACGATGAAGAAAATAACAAGGTACAACAGCAACAGCAAAATGGGAATAATTCACTAAATTTAATCGAGTATAGGAAAAGAATGTTATCAGTTTTTTTAAATAGATGTTTATCAATTGAACAATTGAAGAAGAATACATTTTTTTTAAATTTCTTAGATCCTGAATTGAACTTCAACGATTTCTTAAATACAAAGGAGAATATAAAACTACTGAAAACATCAATTTATAGACTCTCACTATTTAGTCCATTAAATAATTTAGAAAATCAGTTATATTTAACACTACCAATTCCAACATCAACTACTATAACACAGTTCCCAGAACTTTTAACAGATGAAAAATATGACAACTTGCTGAAATTTGAATTAAAATTGAAAAAATACGAGTCTGTATTGGAAAGTACAACAAAGGCCAACAAGAGATTAATAAAACATTTCAATGAACTAACACCCGATTTAACAGAGTTAGGATCACAATTCAATTCATTATCATTAATGCAAAATTCAAATTTTATTGAAGATATTGGTAGAGTCTTTGATAGAAATTTAATATCTATTAATTCACTATGTGAAGTTATAAATTTACAATTTTTAGATAAATTGATTGAATTGAAAAATTTCACTAAAATTGCCAAAGATTTAATTGAATACAACAAGAAGAAGCTATTACAGTTCAAATTAATCGATAAGAGTTTACAAGAATCAAATAAAAAATATAAAGATTATCAAAGACAAGAGGATGAATTTAAGAAAATTGACAGTCTAACAAACAAAGTTCTTGGTAATGACCACAGCAATTTACAAAAAAAAATTGATACAAATGAACAACCACTAACAGATGCGGAATTACAATCTGCACTATACATAAATTCACAGAAACCATTCTATGGTAAAATTCCAGGATTCAAAAAATTAAATAATGTTATATTGAAGTACACAGATTCAAATCCTGATCAAACAAGAAAGACTAAAATATATAATATAAAGTTAAAGATTTATCAATTAGAAAGACAACTATCAATTTTAAATGAAGAAATTTCAAAGATAAATGATTTGATAATGGTTGAACTTGTTAAATTCCACCAATGGTTTAAAATTGAATTACAAAAATTAATATCTGTTTATAACAGTGGACTAATTGAAGATCTAACTTATAACATTGAATCATGGCAAGATGTACATACAAACGTTGAAATGCTATAATTTGATTCTGTATCTCTTTATATATATACTATCAATAATATTTACACATAATTATTAAATGACAGAGTGTAATCAGTTACGATTACGTAATAAAACAGATTTTTTTTTTTTTTTTAATTTTTTTTAATAAAAGGAAAATGTGTGTGTGTTTTTTATTAAGCAAATCTTATAAATTTAAATAAACTAATGATTCTGTTTCTTTTGTATCGATTTACTTTATAGTTATTTATATTCTATTTATTACAATATTACTTTTAAATTTAATAGCAGATTATTTATAGTAAGTATTTTATACTGTTTTTGTTTTCATAATGAGGTTTTATTATTGCCCTTCCTTTTTTTCTCTTTTTTTTGATTTTAAATTTTTTTTTGCCCTTTTCCTTATCAGTTGACCATTTTTAAGCTTTTTTTTTTTTTGGTTCATTTGTTTCATTTGTGTATGATATACAAGTGATAATGATAAACTATACCATAGATCATACTTCATATACAATTTACCATATTTCATATATCCATACACTATATATATATATATATATACATACACATTCACCATTTCAATTTATACGCTTAATCAATTATGGGGTTTACGTTTTCAATTAATCAAAAAACGGATGTGGGCGTGTGCGGCCTTTTTTTTTTTTTTTTTTTTTTGTTGCGCGCACTATAAAATTGATTTGATTATTATAAATTTTTGTTATCTTTTTAAATACTAACATTGAACTATAGGGAGTTACGTTTATTTTTATTTATTCTTCTCTTTCTTTCCATTATTATACTAAGACACATTTCAACAAAGAATGGCTGCTTCTCCAACTAAGAAAACAAGAGACAGTAGTGGAGTTCATACTTTAAATAAAGGATTATCATCATGTGGTTCTTCATCTGATATTTTAACTCCTGGTGAATCATCTTCTGATGATTCATGGTCAGTTATTTCATCTGAAGAATCTACAAATTATAATGAAATTGTTTCAACCGATGATGATGAATCTTTAAATCCTGGTGGTTTACCATGTGCGGATACTAGTGGTGATTACGATGATGGACTAGATTATTCTCAGAGAGGCTCTGTTTCTACCATCAAAGATCATCACGAGCCCCAGTGCCAACAACATCAATTTCAATTACCTTCATCTTTATCTGATTCAACGGCTACCGTTGAAGAGCCTTTGACAAATAAGGATATTTTTAAAACGATTGCTATTGAAAAAATTAATAATTTCAATTACAGAGATTCTTATGAAAATGTGAAAAATTTATCAAGTGAAAAATGGAATGAATTCAATTACAAAAATTCTTATGAAAATGTGAAAAATTTATCAATTGAAAAATGGAATGAGTTCAATTACAAAAATTCTTATCAGAATTTGAAAAAATTGTCAATTGAAAAATGGAATGAATTGGATAAGTCTGATTTAAATTCAATTTTAAAGAATTTTAAAAATTATTATATTTTATTACTAGTTTTAACGCTCCCTTTACTTTATAAAACTACAGACAATTATTTACACGATAAAAAATATGATAAATTAATGTCATATGATATCAATACACCTTTTAAAGTGGATGATTGTAACCATGTTTTAAATCATCTTCACAAAGATTTAGAAAGTTGTCTTTTAGGGTCAGAATTGATCCCATTTGATGAAACTAAAAAATCTAAAATAGTTGATTGTTTTCATCAGTATCACGAAAGTAAAGGTTATAAAATGACTCTTAGTCATTGTTCAAATTTTAATCCTGAGTCTAGAGCAAAATTATCTGTTGTGAAATCTAAAATTTCAAAATTGATGCTTGATTATTATCCTTTAGTTTTAGCATATGATACTGAAACTGTGTTGAAAAATTCCTACGATAAGATTAATTCAATTTGGAATAGAGTTTGGCCACAAATACCAGAGGTTAAAACAGATAATTTGAAATCTTACTGGAATGAATATTCTCGATTTATTGGTGACTCTTGGGAAACAACATATGATAAATCAAAAGATCAATACAAAATTTTTAATAATTATTTATCTAATTCCAAATTGACTAACATGGCAAGTGAATATATCCATTCAAATTCATTTTGTTCAAAAATGAATAGTTATTTAACAAAACTATGGCAACCTGATAAAACTTTAAATGTTTATAATAAATACAAACAAACATTATTACTTAAATGGGAAAAAGAAAAACCAATGGATAAATTAAAGCTATATTCAAGTAAATCTCTCAACCAGTTGAAAATTTTCACTTATACCACAGGTGGGTATACAGCGAATTTAACTCAAGCTGTTGGGAAGACGTCCAAGGAAAAATTAACAGATTTATATGTTTATGTTAACGATCAGATGTTAACTGAGGATGCAATTAATGGAGCATCTATTATGTTCCGAGGTGCTAAATTAACACTTGTACAAACTTATAACAAATTGAAGGTCTCACCTATTGAATATCCTAAAAAAACGATTAAAGATGCATGGTCATTTTGTATTCAAAAAATTTGGGATTGAAAAGGTAAATGAAGGGGAAAATCCAATTAAAGTTGTATAAAAAATTCCTACCTTTTATACCTCCTTATTTGTTAACATATTATTATTCGCTCTGGTTTTCACAGTTATATAGTTATTATTATTATTTTTATTTTTTTTATTTCAAATGTTTATGATATTTTTTTTTTCCTATATTAAGTTTAAAGCTTGATATTTTATTATTATTGATGGGTTGGTATGGTACAGTACGGTAGTATACTATCGTTATTTTTATGAGGTTTTTTTGGTAGGGTATATAGTATATAGTATATACTATATACATTTACCTTGGTTACTTGATTTTTATTTTTATTATTTGATTATTATTATTTTTTTGTCTCTGATTTTTTTTTCTTTTTAATTTAGTCCCTTTTTAAGTTTTACTTTTACGGTCCTTACCATGTTTGGCTTTTTATCTTTTTTTTGTTTTGATTTTTTGTTTTGATTTTTGTGGATTTCTTTTAATACAAGCTCTAACCCGGCTTTCTTTTGTGATTATAAACTGCCCTGCAAATGATTATAGACTATTTTGTACTGTTTATTGTATCCCGATTTCCAAATTCTCTTCCTCAAAAAAACCTAAAAATTTAAATGGCTGTGCTGATTAAAGAAAATTCACAAAAACAAAAAAAACGCAAAAAAAGAGAAAACATCCAAAAAGAAAAAAAAGGTGAGCATGAGATTTAAATTTGCAATTTACACTTATTTTATATGAATAAATACAATTTACATTGATGTTATAACCTTTTGAGTACACTAATTTAATGGAATCATACAATGTCAGCCAATCCAGGAAATAAATTATCTGCATGGAATCCAACTGCACCAGACAGAGGATCATTTCCATTAGATCATTTTGGGGATTGTACAGAACAAATGCAAAATTATTTAAAATGTTTAAAACTAGTCAATAATGAAAATGCGCCAAATTGTAGGTTATTAGCTAAAGGTTACTTGAAATGTCGTATGGAAAATGAATTAATGGATACAGTTGATTGGAAAGAATTAGGTTTACCTGGAGATGCACAAATTTCACAAGCCAAGGATGATAAAAAAAATTAGGTTGATGAAGTTTTAGAAATTAATTAAAAAATTAGTCTTGTATATATGAAGAAAAAATAATAATAATATTAATGTTGAATTACGAGGTTCCTTTAGTAAAAAAAAAAAACACAGAGATAGCTATCATTAATATACAAACAGAAAGAAGAAAAGATTAATGTCACGTACAATGACAAAAATCAGTAGAGTATACAAATACATATAAATAGAAAATGAAAACACAAATGGGGACACACAAAGGAGAATAAAAAAAACAAACAGTAAACACACACACACATACACTGGATAAAAGTACAAGAGCAAAAATTATCAACATTTTCTTTCAAGTTGATTAACTCTATTTTCAAGTAAAGCAACTCTGTTTTCTAGTAATGCAATAGTTGTATATAAATTATTCAATGAAACGGTATCAATTGAAGTATAACTATTTCTAGAAGCAACGGGAGCAGAATTTTGGTAGGATCTTGATCTTGATTGTAATTGTTGTTGATCTGTTGAAGTACGTTGCTGCTGCTGTTGATGCTGTTGTTGCTGTTGTTGTTGCTGTTGCTGCTGTTGCTGCTGTTGTTGCTGCTGTTGCTGTTGTTGTTGATCCATACCATCTTGTGGAGGTATAGAACTTGTGAAATAACTTGATGCAGCTGCAGCTATTTCTTGTGAATTTTGATCTGGGTTACTCAATTTGCCTCTCTTATTAGCTGGTTTAGATTGATTATTTGAATCAAATGATCTTTTAGAGTTCTGTGTAGTATTAGTAGGTGTATTACTATTACTACTACTACCATTTTTCAATAGTTGTAATCTAGCTGCAATCAATGGAGTAACACAACCACTTGAAGAATTTGAATGTCTTAGCAAAGCATCAGCTCTAGCGAATCTTTTATCACATTTTTCACAAACAAATGGTTTTTCACCACTATGTAATTTTTCGTGTCTTTTCAAATCGTGTTGTCTTCTAAATCTACTCGGGCAACGTTCACATTCAAATGGTTTTTCATCGGTATGAATCAACATATGTGATTTTAAATTATGTTTTCTGGTAAATGAATGTGAACATATTGAACATGGATACTTATGATCCCCAAGTTCTTCATTATCGCCAGTGACAACCGTACTATTTCCACCCGTACTAGAATCGATGGTAGTAGTATTAGTAGAAACTGCATCAGTAGTTGCGGAAACAGTACCAGCAGTACCAGTAACAGCAGCAATAGTAGTAGTAGTAGCAGCAGTAGTAGTAGCAATATCAGTGGCAGTACCAGTACTGGCACTACTACCAGTATTGGTAGTACTAGTACTATCAGTTGATTGTTTATCTGATTCACGCTTCAATGATTGTAAATTAGAACTTGCATTGGAATCAGCACTTCGATTTGTTGACTGTTGTTGTAAACTTGAATCTATATTAGATATTAAAGAGGTCAATTTTGTATCCATTGTAAAGATTCCATATATTATATATCACTCAACTTGTATAAGTAAACAAAAAAAAAAAAAATAAAAAACATAAAAAAACACAGAAAGATATTGAAATATAAACAAATAAATTTAGTAAACAAGGTAAATGTGGCAAATTGAGGAAAAAAACAGGAAATTGTTGTTGTTTAATGGGCTGAGTAAAACGAAAAAAAAAAGACAAAAAAAAAAACCCAAAAATTTATAAAAAAGAAAAAAAAATACGCAAAGAGGCGTAGACATTTTACGAGTGGCTGTTATAATATCATGTGATATAACACACGTGTAAATACTTACATAATAATTTACAAATTACCCTACCTGAAATTATATTATTCACCGATAAGAATTTAAATTAAAGTTATGATGTAATTTTAAATTTCAATTTTATTGCTATTTGTATGGTGTGATGCTAGTGTGGCTTTTTTTCCATTTCCCGCGTGGGGGGGGGGGGAGGGAAGAAGGGAAGGGAAGGGAAAGTATAGTGATGCATCACCTAGCTATAGCTGGTGGCCCATTGGCGGAAGCAATTAAATGATACTTTAAACACACATTTTGAAACAATTTATAATCTGAATTTGGTACAGATTTTAACTTTTATAAATAAATTACTCATTGATATAATTCTGGAACCGATAATTTACAAGGTAAGTACGTACAGCAGTATACTGCTCCTCTTTCCGGACTGATATATATAAAATTATAAAAAATTATAATAATTGCACGTCAAGTGGGATGTTCGCTGTGCGCACATAATTCTAATTTTTATAATATCCTACCGGGTGGATATATATATATGTGTCAGTGAGGGGGGGTTTTCATAAGTGATTAAATAGGCTCACTGATTATTTATATATATATTTCTATATTATACAGTAATATATATAGTAAATATGGATGGGTGTATGTGTATATTAAGGGATGAATGAATGGATGTATCAATACATAATATACATAATTTATCTATAACACACAATACTACATCAATTTTCAAATATAGTAAAAACAAAACAACAGCACAGAAAATTCCTCTCCTTTTCTCCCCCAATTCACACACAAATTTAATTAAAAACAAAAAAAAAATCAAAAAAAAAAATTAAAAAAACGTTTTTTGTATGATAAGAAAAATGAGATAAAACAAAGTTTAACGTGCAGTTAATTTTAAAATTTCATTTCTACCCGGGGGAATGCCCTCGTGGGTAGGTACGTACGTATACGTGAGTATACGTCTAGACATGCCTGCACGCGCGCGATCGAATATGTACAGATGTATATATATATATATAACTCTGTACGCCAAAATGGCCTTGTGGTTTAAAATAGATGGATTTAATACAATGGGAAATTGATGATGCCTGTTTGCCTGTTTGCCATTTCCCACCCCCCTCTCCCATGGGGGGAGAGAGGGAGGGAATATAATTATTTAATTAAAGAAGAAGAAAAATAAGAAGGCAAACAAACATATTAAATTTGTTTGTTTAAAAGGGAAAAAACAAATGGTTAATTTATTGTTATTTTAATGGGGATTTTATATATAATTTTATAAATACCTGTTGTAAAGACCTTTTTTTGTTTCAAGTTTTTCTTTATATATATATATAATAATAGTCTATATCATTCTCATATATGTATATATAATACATACATTTGTATACTTATATATATATTGAGAGTTTTATATAAGATATATCTTATATAGATATATATTATCTATATATATATATATCTATCTATCTATCTATATTGTATCTCTTGAATCTCCCCCTTTTTTTTTTTTCCATTTTCAAGGCATCATGCTAACTGCAACTACGTTCAATAGAAAGAGACAAAGATTGTCATCTGGTCAAATTGGTTCAACTTCTTCAACTCCGTTGACTACAGGTACAGATTATTTAACTAAGAAACAGAAGCAGTACCATTCAAGTTCAAAAATTTCTTATTCAACACCAACTACAGAGAAGGAAGTTATTGATTTAGATTCAGATTCGGATGATTATATCTTTAAACAAGATGCAGATTTAGTTGGATCTAGTGATTATTTCACTTATGAAGACGATGAGGAAGAAGTTGATGGAGAAGATGAGGAAGAGGAGGAAGAGGATGAAGAAGAGGTTGTTGACGAAAATGCTTTACAATTTTCTGATTATAGATATCCTTCTTCTTCTTCTACTTCTTCATCATCTTCTTATTACAATGCAACTAAATTGAAGATGGCTAGTTTAAGACTATCAAGATCAGATACTTCAAATGAATATCGGTCATCTGATTTATTTGCTAGATATAGAGACAACAAGAGAAGAAATTCTTTACCACAGTTATCATACTCTAAGGTTAGTTATAACCCTACATTTTCTAAAGAATCAGTTTTACAGAAAATTGGAGATGTTAAAACAACTTTAATACGTTATCAATTTACTAATTATACGTATGGAAGTAAATCAACAAGTCCTTCTTCTTCTTCTTCTTCTTCTTGGAATAGGAAATTATCTTTCAATACAGATAATACTAGTTATATGTCTGCTATTGGACCAACAACAACATCCTCTTCTAATACTCAAAATTTATCTTCATCTTCTGATTCTTTTGATTCTATTAGTACATCTGCTACATCTGTTGAAGATGACACTCCATGCGATGATAAAGATGGTCACTATATAGTTACACCAGGTGCTTATTTTGCTAATGATCGTTTCCAAATTCAATCTTTATTAGGTCAAGGTACTTTTGGTAAAGTTATTAAAGCTTATGATAGATTCAACAATTGTTCAGTTGCTATTAAAATAATCAAATCGATACCCAAATATAGAGATGCTTCAAGAATTGAATTGAGAGTATTATCAATGTTGAAAAAACATGATCCAAATAACATTAATCAATGCATTCATTTGAGAGAATGTTTTGATTTTAGAGGTCATATCTGTATCATTACAGATATATTGAAAATATCATTGTATGATTTCCTGGATAAAAATAAATTTTTACCATTTCCAGGTTCTCATATTCAAGCAATTTCAAGACAATTGTTAAGATCGGTTGCATTTATGCATGATTTGAATTTAATTCATACAGATTTAAAACCTGAAAACATACTTTTGAAAGATGATTCTTATTTTAAAAAACAATTTGTTAAAAAATGGGATGCTTCAAAAGATAAAAATTCAGAAGTTACAACAAGAAGAATTTTAAATGATCCAAAGATTTATACAATTGATTTTGGCTCTGCTATCTTTGAAGATGAATATCATTCAAGTGTCGTTTCAACGCGTCATTATAGAGCACCTGAAATTATACTGGGAATTGGCTGGTCCTTCCCTTGTGATATGTGGTCTGTTGGGTGTATATTGGTTGAATTAGTCACTGGCGATACCGCTTTTAAGACTCATGATAATGCTCAACATTTAGCTTTAATGGAACAATTGTTGTGTAAATCAATCGATCAAAAACTTGTTCGTCGTTGTTTTGATCAATTTTATCACAAGAATTCACCTTTTGGTTTGAACTCTACTTCAAAATCTAACATTAAACGTAGATCTTCAACTGGATCTCGTGCCGCTGCAGGTGTTAATCCTCCTGATTGTATTGCAAATTCATTTTCAAGAACAACAGGTAAATTATTATTCCCAACTTTACACACACCAGTTAAATTAATTAACGAAGTTGAAGAGTTACCAAATTTGGCTCAAATGATTGGTTCTAAAGTTGGTTTTTCCTTTGATATGAAATTATCTTTGAATGATTCAATTAAAAAATTTAAAATTGGTAAGAAACAACTGGATGAATATGAATTTTGGTTCTGGTTTATTGATTTGATAAAAAACTTATTGGTTTATGATCCTGATAAAAGATTAACTGCTGTTCAAGCTTTGGAACATAAATGGTTTGAATATGGTATCTTTGATGATGGTACTTCATCAAACTGAGTATTCTTGGGTTTTTTTTTCTTCTTTTTACATTGATCTCTATATCTTTGTATGTGCTGTGGGGGGTGTTTTGGTTTTTCTTTGCGTTTTTACTTTTCTTTTGTTGGATTACTATATTTATTTGTCCCCGTCCGTCTTTCCTATATTTTTATACATTTTAACTTTTGTTTGCATTTACTAGTGGCTCAGCAAACATTTTTACCACTTGGTTTTCTATTATCAGAAGGTAATTATTTTATTATTATTATTTTGGTTTTCAAAAAGTGGTTTTTTTTTTTTAAGCTTGATTTTTTACTATTAACCCTTTTTTATTATTTTTATTTTTCACTATTCTTAGTATTTGGTTTTCTTTACGGTTGGGTTTTTTTTTCTAATTTTTATTTTATTATTATCAATATTCTTCCTCGTTTCGTCGTTAACATCTTTCTTTTATTTGCAAATCAATGTCAACAATACCAGTTGACTGTTTATGAGATAAATTACACTACTAACTAATCCATAAACCTTTATATTTATGACTGCAATGGATTAGCATGACTTGCGAGGATTGATATATTATTGCGGTTTTCGATCACATCTCTCGATACTGCCGGGGGTATTCTTTTCTTTTATTTTACTTATTTCATTAACTTTATATTGGATATATTTAATTACTAAAATTTAAAATTGTATTAAACTGCAGGGACAGTTTGATTAATACAAATATTTTATTTTATCTACGGTTTTTCTTTTTTGTAAAATTAAAATTTGAAGATCCAAATCTGGCAATTCGCGGTCTGATAAATTAAATTTATAAATATTTCGAACAAAAAAAATTGAACTTTTCTTTCTAAATCTTATTTGTTACTGTTGATTCCTTTTTAATTTATGGTATCTATACAATACAAACATATAGTAGGGAGATGAGTCATCAAAAAGTTGCAGCATTCAATTTCTTTAAAGGTCATCCATCGACTGAGTTACTACCAACTCGCCAAATTTTAGAAGCGTCTGTGTCAATTTTGAATAGATTTGATCAATCCAACGACAACTATGATGGATTTAACGATACGCATCCATTGAATTATGGTCCTGATCTAGGTAATTTAGAAGTGAGAGGTTTGATTTCCAAATGGAACGATACTAATTTTAAGTTACCAAACACTACAGATTCAGCATGCATTAATCTAACAAGTGGTGCATCTTATGGTATTATGAATATTTTATCACAGACAACATCTCCGTCCAATAATCTTACCAGAAGAGCATTTTTAATTACACCAACATATTTTTTAATCAATGCAGCATTTATTGATGCTGGATTTGCAGAGAAAATGACTGGAATAAATGAATTGGATGATGGACAAATTGATTTTATGGAATTAGAAAAACAGCTTGCATATTATGATTCTTTAGAGGATATCCCATCTGAGATAACCAGTGAAAATATAAAACATATTTATGATCCAGATAGACCACTTAAGAAAATTTATAGATACGTTGTGTATATTGTGCCAACTTTTTCAAATCCTAAAGGTGGTTCTTTAACTCTTGCAAATAGACTTAGATTAATCGAATTGGCAAGAAAATACAATATTTTGGTTATTTGTGACGATGTTTATGATTTATTAGATTATAGAGCTAATCCTAATTCAACTCCTTATAAAAGATTAGTGCATATAGATAGAGAGACATTGCCTAAAGGTGAAGAATTTGGAAATACAGTTTCAAATTGTACATTTTCAAAAATTTTAGGGCCTGGATTAAGAGTTGGATTTCAAGAAACTGTTACTCCAAAATTAGCACATTATATATCTCAAGGTGGTGCTCATAAATCTGGTGGTACACCTTCACATTTGAATACAGTCATTGTGGGTGAGATGATTAGAACAGGAACTGTTAACCAAGTGATTGAAAATTTGATTAATGTTTATTCTGAAAGGTCAAAAGCATTATTAATAGCAATAGAAAAGTATTTACCTAGAGGAACAATAACTTCTTTGTTAGAAGGTGGATACTTTTGTTGGGTCACTCTACCGCAAGGCTATAATGCAATCGAGATTGCTAAAGAGTGTGCAGATCACGGTGTCATATTAGCAACGGGTGATAATTTTGAAGTTACAAACGATAGTAAGAACTGGGGTAATTATGGTGTCAGATTATCAATTAGTCATTTAAATGTAGATAAAATAGATCAAGGTATTAAGATTTGGGGTGACGTTTGTAAAGAATATATAAATAATAAATAATAATAATTAGTTAAGGAAAATATTTTTCAACAGTTTGTTTGTAATTAGATGAATTTGAAGCTAAATCCAAGTTTGGCGAACTTTTCCAATTTATATTGGATAGCTCATCGAATGCATCAAGCTCATCAGAAGACAAGGAGAAATTCTCAAATAGAGGATCTATAGAAACTGTCAAAAATCTATCCTTCAAATCCTTTGATATATTCTCTCCAGCTTCAAAATAACAATACCTCACCAACAGTCTCCAATTGTCGCTATTAGAGTAATTCATATTTAAAAGATGCTCAAGCATTAAACTATACATTGGGCTTTGATTCTCAACCCCGTATGTATCTGAAAGGTATCTAGTCATAGAAATACTGAAGTATAACTCACCACGATTGCAGAAATAAGATACAAATTTATTCAAAGTCTCATAAGTTGGGATGAAATAATCGCCATCAGTGAATCTTTCATTCATATATTTCCAAGAAGCATCAAAATCACCCGATTTCAAATAACAGTCTATAATCTCATTGATAGAATTTTCAAACCTGTCTAGATTATTATCACATAAGAATTTCAAAATATCCTCAACCGAGTCATTCTTGGAGTATTTCTTCTTAACTATGGTACCACTTAAACCAGAGAGATTAATCCCCATATCTACCATTTTATCTAGTAGCTTTTCATTGTGATATTTCAAATTGGAATACAGAATATAAAGAGTTGATAGATCAGGTCCCATTTTCATCTGAGACATAACTGCCAACTCATCACCAACCAACCCAACTGTCTCTGCCTTACCAAACAAGACATTTAAAGCTAGGTTGAATGTATCAATATTTGGTTCTAAATTATTCAGACTTATCAACTGTCTGAAACTGTATGCTTTTGTCAATTGATCCGTCTTGATGAAATACCTAATAATCTCGTTATACGACTGAGTAGTTAGTAAATTCGAATTACTAAGCTCATCAAAGATGTATTCAACAAACTCCACAGATGAAGGATGACTTTGATAATCAAGCGAACTTATTGTAGATATGTACTTGTTAGCCGTTTCTAAATTGAGCGTTCGAGGAGGTGGAGGTGGGAAATCACTGAAATTCATTGACTCTGATAGACTTGAATACAGTGCTGCATCTATATCTTTGATTGAAATACCACCATTTAAAAATAACACTTCAAACTTCTTCAACAACTCCAACTCATCAAAAGAAGAAAGCTTACCATAATTTGGTTTATAACTCTTGTTTGGCACTTTTGGTAAACTGTGGTATGTTTTAGGCCTATACCTTAGCGAATCAACCGCTAGAGGAGGATCAGCCACCGATATTTTTGTAAATGACGAGCTCATTCTGCTAAATACCAAGATTGGCTTATTGAAACTTCTAATACTAGCCATGGTTCAATTCAAAATACCCATACACCTTACGAAAAATCAAAAAAATAAACATAAGGTAAACAGATAAGATAAGATCTGATCTGATTTTATATTTAAACCTCATCGCCATTGCATGTGAAATATTTTGTTGGGCTTGGGTCTATTGCGTCGATCGACCACATACCAGGATAAACAAGCATGCATGTTGGGTACATCAGATATACATACACAAATATATTCCTTTAACACATCTAATCGTAAGAGGTAATTATAATACTTTTAGTCTTAATCATGGAAGAAGATAGTGCAATATATCGAAGTAGGCTTGCAAGTACAAAGGTATATTTTTTACAGATTGAAGTACACCGATTCATCCAACAAAGACAATAGTTTCAACAACAAAAAAAAAGAATAAATAAATGGAACCCACTACAACCCATCAACTACAATTGAAACATCAATGATCAATCGATGTATATAAATTAAGGATAATATACAAAAAAAAGGGGGAGGAGCCCATCCCTTAAATCTTGAAAATGTAGGGCTGTGTTGTAGAATCTTTTTTTTTAAACGCGCGGTGCGTTTTGTGAGTGAATGTTTTTTTTTTTGCGTTTTTTGCGTTTTGTTGACGATTTGTCAATTTGATTGGAGTATCAACTCATTTATAACGACGTAGTTTTAAGGGGTAGAGTATAAGGAGTATAGTATATATAGTGTCCATTGTTGTATTAATTGTTATTGCTGTTGCTGTATTAGAGTTTCGCTATGAGTAACTTGTCTTTATCCCCGCATTTTAGAGATAATTTTTATCATTTCAATTTGGATAGCACATTGGATGAGCTTGTTGATAATTTAATAATACCTACATCGATTACAAGACTACAGGAGGTTATTGACTTGGTTGAGTTTTACTGTGAGAAATCTATAGATTATAATAACAATATATCAGTTATCAATGAACAGGTTCGGTCTTCTGGATGGCTATCATCTACCATTGGAGGTAAGAAGAAAAATTTAAACTTAATAGTGAATGAACGTAGAGAAGATAACGTGTATGGTAATACTACAATGAGTGCATTTTATTGTTTGATGGGTGTTACCACTTTACAAGGTAAGAATGGTGCTGGGAAGTGTAAACTGCTAGCCGGTTCAACCTTAGTGGCAGCTAAACAGTACTTGTTTAAGATGTCTTCAATTTTGAAGAATGAAAAATTTGAACTTTTGCAAAATTACGAGCAGTTCAAGTTGGTTCAAACCAATGTCAATGATTTATACACTGAATATATTAATAAATCTGAGATTTTGATTCAATTTTCAAAAGAAAATCCAGATTTAGTTAATTCGCTTGATGAAAAATTAGCATTACAAGAATTGAATGAGCGTATGTCACTTGTTGGTAATCCTGATTTACAACACGTTTTAATAGAACATGAACGTCTTGATAAGTCAAAACTTTTTGATCTCTTGTCAAAGATTATATCGAGTGTCAAATATGATTTACAAACCAAGTCAAAGCTATTAGGAACACAACAGCAGGAAGTGTTGGTTTTCAAAGGATCTGATATCCATGATGTTTTAATTAAAGAATTTAGTGACGATGTTAAAGATCCTCGTACATTTTGCGATGATCTTATTCATTTAGAAATTATTAACCCACAAAATGTAAGCAGTTTCCAAGTAAGTTCAGTTTCAATTTACGAATGGACTCCACTAGCACTATTACTAACTGGTAGATTACCATTACCAAGTCAAAAATTATCATCCAAAAAATTGAAAATTTCAAAACAATCATCTGGAATATCATTCAATTCTATATTCAATAAGAAAAGTGTTACCGAAGATACCGAAGAAGAAAGTTCATTGGATAAATATAAGAGGTTGAAAAGACAAGTTGATTTAGCTCAAATTAACTATAAAGATTCATTGGCTAACTATGACCTTAATTTGATCAATTTTGAAATTGTTTTATTCCAATATTTGAATAAACTAGAGAAACATTTCTTAGATTTACAATACTCAATTAAAAATTTCGTACAAGAAGTTATCATTGAATTAGGTAACAATGTTGATACTGAACTCATAGAAAATTTAAAACAGATGGACTTATCAGTGTCTGGGAATACAGACTTGTTTAAATTTTTGAAAATGGTTAATCCGAGTATAATATCAAAGTATACACCTCCTATTAAGATTTTTGAAAATTATAATGGTGAAAGTCCAGTGACTGCCATATTTGGCGTTAAACTATTTGAATTGAAAAAAATATACGGAGGTGAATCATCACTTGTAATTTCTGAAATTTTGAAAAAAGTTGCCACTTTAGATATAAATTTACAAATTCAAGCATGGACTAAAAATTTACAAGATTTGAAAGATTTAGAACAGGTGTTTGAAGTTAGATCTAAAATCAATAGATTATTTACTTATACCGATTTAGCTGAGATTTCTACCAAACTTGACACAATTTTACAAGAGATTGACCAGGATAACTTAGTCTTACTACTACGCAGATACCTACTTGAATTACCAGACTCTTTAATTCCAAGTACAATGGTAGATATCTTAGACAATGCATTCAAAGAAAGCTTTGACATTGACCTTGAATTTATCAAAGAATTCTTCAATGCCACCACAAATGATACCAGTGTTAGTAAGATCAACAAAAATACATTGAAGTTGATACTGTTATACTTATTAAAGTTAGAGACACAACTAAGTGACACAGATATAATTGATAAAATTGGATTGAACCTTGTACATTTCCTTTTGAAACCTGATCTTAAAGATGAAATTACTGCTGTATTCCTCAATGACAATTACTGTAAAATCTTAATGAGGTCCATGTTGAATGCCCTTAAATCAAACTGATATACATATCCATACATATAAATTATATGCCAAAAAAGAATAAACATTTATGAAATGAATAAAACAGTAAATTTCAGTAAATTTCAGTAAAAGAAAAATACTGAAAAGTTTGTATGACGTAATTGTTTACGCGTTGCCTCATAATTTTTTTTTTTTCGTTTATTTTCATTTTTTTGTCATTTTTTTTTCTTCAACACAAAACAAAACAACAAAACAGATAAAAATTGGGGGATTTCGATGACTTTTTCTGTGATTTATTTAGTTACACTGAATTGATATATCTTAGCAAACATACACATGGATTGTACCAAATAAGCGTATTTATATATACATATTACTATTTATTACTGTCATAAGCATTTTGAATCTTTTAAAAGACACCTTGCTGGACGGGGGAGACACATTATATCAAGTAAATCAGCTTCTTCACAAGACATGGGGTTGAGGAATATATTGGAGTTGTCTCCATTGTTTTTATCGTTACCCACACTATTCATTTCATTAACACTAACGAACAACTTATACAATCCAAACAACTCTATAGAATTCGATTCAACGTTGATAAGTTTTAAAGATAAGTATTCTATCCCTATTTTACAGTCATTTTTATTGAGTTCTATTTCCCTTTTCATAGTTTCTTTGATATGCTACCTTGGGATATTAAACAACAATGGGGTTGCTCATATACAAACCACTGGTTCAACCAGTCGTTTAACGAATATGATATCACTATGTTTACCATTGAGTCTTGTCTTTTTAGTTGATCAATTGATATATCCAACGAGGTTGGTCAATTTACTTGTTATTAGTTTGATTGTTAACAAGTCTAAAGTTAAACATTTGTCATTAAAATTACAGGAAAATTATTCCGTGGGGGATAATTCACTACTGGCATTTTTCAAACAGTATCAAATTTTCATTGTTTATTTAATTTCATTCACTTATGATTTGTTGATGTCTACAATGAATGGAGATTTTAGAATTTCAATGGTTATTGGATACCTAATTTTAATTGTTCCTATTATCGTCTTTTTGAATCCAACTTCAATTAAAAGTTTCCAAAATATTGAATATCCTGATATGAAGATTTCATTGTTATTTATATCAGTTTCATTGTTTAGTTTATTAGGGTTCCAATTTGAAGATTTTAATTTCAAGATGTTATTTGTTAGTATTGGATCTTTAATCATTTTAATTTTCAGTCAATTGGATTTAACCGATGCTGAAACAAGCGAGAGTAACATTGATCAATTAACTAATAAGAGAAATCAATTGTTTAATAAACAACTTTTTTTAAATGATTACAAGACAAATTTAACTATTTTAAATTGTATTATTCTTGTCATTTTCCATATAAGTACAAGTGATGATACCGCCAGTGAAGAAGATTTATTTTATGGATTTAACATGCAAGTTTTGAAGAAATGTTCCATTGACTTGATACTAAATTTTGGATTAATATTTATGATTGTTCCAACCACCACCGTACAGAGAACAGAGTTTAAAAAAGCTGATAAAATTAGAAGATTTTCAATAGTTGATTCAGATACCGACAAGAAACATAACAGTTCCTCATTTGTTTCATTGTTAATTCAGTTACTATATTCTAAAGATACACGTTCGATTTTCAATTTTCTTTTACTAAATATATCATTTATGTTTATTCAATTACTATACTCTTTCAGATCAAAATCTTTAAGTTTACTAAGTGACTCTTTACACATGCTCTTAGATTGTACGTCGTTACTATTGGGTCTTTTAGCATCTTTGATCAATAAAAACAACGCAGAGAATCCGAGTGCCAATTATCCATTTGGTTTAGCCAGAATTGAAACTTTGGCTGGTTTCACCAATGGTTCATTATTGATAGGTATTGTTTTTGGTATTTTAAATGAATCACTTCAACGTATTTTTAATCCCGTTAAATTGGAGAAAACAGATGAGTTATTGATTGTTAGTATTCTTGGATTGATTGTCAATTTAGTTGGTATATTTGCATTTAACCATGGACATGGAGGTGGTGATGGACATTCGCACGGTCACTCTCACTCACATACACATTCTCATTCACATGAGCATGACCATTCACACTCCGAGTCACATTTACATAAGGATTCAGATTCACAAGAACATACATCACATGACAAGTGTTCCAGTGAATCTGAACCTGAAAATAACTTGAACGATAACATGCATGGTATATTTTTACACATAATGGCAGATACTTTAGGTTCAGTTGGTGTGATAATTTCTACTTTAGTGATTAGATTTTTTGATACTCCAATTGTGGATCCAATAGCATCCATTTTCATAGCTGCTTTAGTGCTAATATCCTCATTACCTCTATTAAAATCTTCATCTTCAAATCTACTTCTATCTTTACAAGACGATACCGAATCAGAATTGAAATTACTATTATCAGAAGTTTTAAATGTCTCAGGTGTTAAATCATACACAACACCTAGATTCTGGCCAGTTAATGACGTTTCTTCCAAATTAACCGGTTATATCCATGTTCAATACTATAGAACTGAAAATTCATTGATAATACGAACCAAAATCGATAAAATCTTTCAAAACTCTAAAAAAATCAGTAAAGTTTATGTTCAATTTGAAAATGAAATCGATGATTGTTGGTGTAGAAAAGAAGGTATATTCAGTACACACTAACATCTTTTATAGATAACACCCACACATATATAATAACTACATAGACATTCAATATACATAAAGATTACAATTTTTAATAAATCTTATCTGTCAATAGATACGCACGCACCCCCCTCCCATAAATAATTAGCCGTAAACAGAAAAAAAAGAGATAAAAATAGTGAAATTATAAATATTACTAATCAATAATGATTTGTTTTCTTTCTTTCTTTATCAACAACAACAACAACAACAACAATTAGTATAGTTGTTACATTTATAATATGGAAAAAGCAGATAATAAATGGGATGGTGAAAACCATTTAAATGATTACAAACGTTCCAATAAAAGACGCAAACTTTATTTACATTTTTTAATCTTTCCACTTTTAATCTCAATTTATATCATTTGGAAGACATTCAATGTTCAATTATTTACTCACAATTGTTCAAGCAGTGTTTCACTATGTCCTCAGTATGAGAAAGTACCAAGTAAGGGAAGCATTGCTACATGCAATCGTATCTTAACTGACATATCATTCAGAGAAGAGTCTGCATTGAAACTAAGTAAATCCGTTCAAATTCCAACTTGGATTGATGATAGCGATAACGATTTTGATTCTATATTCCCTAAATTCCACCAATTTTTAGAGACACAGTTCAATACTGTTTTTGAAGCTGCAGAAGTGACAAAAGTGAATAAACACGGTTTAATTTTAGAGTTTATTGGGTTTAATCAAGATTTAAAACCTGTGTTATTAACTGCCCATCAAGACACTGTCCCAATTGGAGATATATTACAATGGGAACGGGACCCATTTAGTGGTTATTACGATGGAGAACGTATTTACGGTAGAGGGGCAGGCGATTGTAAAAATCTATTGATTGGATTATTAGAAACAATGGAATTGTTAATATCAGAGAGTTTCGAATTTGAAAGAACAGTAATTTTAGCATTTGGATTTGACGAAGAGAGTAATGGTATATATGGAGCTTCTGAAATTTCGAAATTTTTAGTTTCTAAATACGGTGAAAACTCAATGGATCATTTAATAGATGAAGGATTCCCTGCATTTATGGAATTAAATGACGATGCTGGATACATTTCAATCATCCCAACCGCTGAAAAAGGAGCATTAGATTTGGTAGTGGAAGCTACAGGTCCTGGTGGACATTCATCTTCTCCTCCACGTCATACCTCGATTGGTTTAATCTCACAATTCTTAGCTTCATACGAAGACGATGAATATGAACCACTACTAGATTTGAACAGCCCATTGCTTAGTAACTTGCAATGTTTTGCAGAGCATACAAGGATGGAAAAATCATACAAAGATGCTATTTTGAAAGCTCATTTGGATCCTAAATTGAAGGAAAAGGTCTTGGAACATTATAGCTCAGACATTAAACTACGTGTGAATGTGGAAACCACACATGCGATTGATGTTATCCACGGTGGTGAAAAAGTTAACTCTTTACCACAAAATACTACTGCTTATATCAACCATAGAATTATAGTTGGTGATGATTTTGACACAATTTGGAATAAAGTGAAGAAACACGGCGAGAAAGTTGCTAAACGTACAGGAACTGGACTAACTGTCAATGACGAATTGATCTACGAATCAACACCACTAGGTAACTTGAATATATATGCAAAGTATAAGCTACCAGTGTCTCCAATTACTCCTATCAATGATGAAGTTTGGAAGAAGATTTCATCAAGTTTAAGATACCTGTACGAGGATATTGTCTTTCCAGAAAAATTCAACAATGGTAGCTATTTTACAATTTCGCCAGCTCTACTAACTGCAAATACCGATACCAGACATTACTGGCCATTAACAGATCATATTTTTAGATTTACACCTGGAATGGTTCAACCAGACTCTGGTATACACGGTCTAAATGAAAATATCATATTTGACTCCCACTTGCAAGTAATTGCATTCTACTACAACTATCTCCATGATATATAAGTATATATAAACCTAATTAACCAACTCCATGTTAATCATCTCTGTAAAGCGTAGCAGCTGATTAAAACCACACAGCCTTAATAAATTAATCTGCCAAAATTTTTTTGATTTTTTTTTTTGAATTTTTTTTTTTGAATTTTCGCACAGACGAAGAAAAGTTGAGATTTTTTGTAAAATACAAAAAAAATGGAAGGCAAAATCGTTTTATTTGTGTTTATAAATGTATTTTACCACAGTATAAAGTTGTACAATTTCAAATAAGATATATATATATAACAATCAATTGAATCTATAGAATGAGTCGTCCATCTACGTTAGCATCTGAATATTCAAATGAAGTTCAACAAGAGCCAATAGAACATAGATTTAATCCATATTCAGGTATGTAAAAATATACTATCAATTATTAAATTTCCCCCCCTTATACTAACAATTTTTTTATAATATAGACAATGGTGGTACAATTTTAGGTATTGCTGGTGAAGATTTTGCGGTTTTAGCAGGTGATACAAGACATACAACAGGCTACAGTATTAATTCACGTTATGAACCAAAAGTTTTCAATGTTGGAGATAATTTATTACTATCTGCCAATGGGTTTGCAGCTGATGGTAACCAATTAATTAAAGTTTTCGAGAATCAATTAAAATGGTATCATTTTGATCATAATAAGGCATTAAATACATCAAGTGCAGCTAGATTATTACAACATTTATTATACGGTAAAAGATTTTTCCCATACTATGTTCATACAATTTTAGGAGGATTAGATGAAAATGGTAAAGGTGCAATTTACTCATTTGATCCTGTTGGATCATACGAAAGAGAACAATGTAGAGCAGGTGGTGCTGCTGCATCTTTAATTATGCCATTTTTAGACAATCAAGTTAATTTTAAAAATCAAATGGATCCATCAAGTAATGGTACTAAAAAGAAGGAATTGAGATACTTATCATTAGAAGAAGTTTTAGAATTAGTTAGAGATGCATTTACATCAGCTACAGAGAGACATATACACGTTGGTGATGGTTTAGAAATTTTAATTGTTACCAAAGAAGGTGTCAGAACAGAGTATTTCCCATTAAAGAGAGATTAGGTGTCGGTATGTTTTATTTATAATGTCTGTATATGTATAGTTTATCAAATTTTTTTTTTATTTGTGCGTGTATTTGAAATATTTTCCATACAAATAATCTAAATATGAAAAGAAAAAATATAAAAAAGGAAGAAAACAGTAAAAGTAACTTATTGAGGTAGATCGAAACTAAAATTCTTCAGAACTTTTTTATAATAAACGTAAAAGAAATCAGAATAAATCAATGTTTGAACAATACCTGAACAAATAGCCAATTTATCAAAATGACCTTCAGCAAAATATCTATAGAACCAATTTGGAATATATAAAGCTCTATATAAACCTAATGCAAAGATATAATGTGTTGTTAACAATTGTGCTTCACCGTGTCTTTGTAATAAGAATAATTGAGGTAAAATACAGACAGACTCTAACCAAAGACTGAAACTCCACAAGACTTCAATAATTGTAAATTTATAGTTGAATACTAAACCTAGTATGAATGAAGGAACCAATAAGTACTGAATTTTAAAATCATCGGTAGTTTCAGCAATCTCTTTTGTAAACTTCTTAATCAAATAAATTGTATAAATTGCCGAAACAATATAAAAAACCTTCATCAATGAATTATACAATGAAACATAACTAAATAATAAGTCCAGATATCTTGCAATATAAACAATTGCATATAAAATTTGAGTCTTTAAAGAGACACCTTTAGCTGATCTCTTTGTTTGAATTTGATGTATCAAAATGATAATTGATACCATATGGGAAAAATCCCCTGCCACACGGAATACATTTAACATTATTATTCTCTTATATATTAATATATTTAAGTATAAAGTATATAAAAAACAAATAGTTTATATAAAGAAGTTATATTTTATATAACCGTTAATTTTATTTGAAAATAACAACAAATCAAATTCGCATTTTTTCCCATCATCTGAAAACATATGAATGTGTAAAGATGAATTGGAATCTGTTACAAATCTCTGTATTTCGCGTAGTCAAAATCATCATCAGCCTCTTCATCATCAGCAGCAGCCACTTCTATATCTTCAATGGCTAAGTTGATGTATCTCTGTCCAATTTCATCTCCAATCAACAACGAGACAACCTGCTCAGGGCCAAACTGTTTATCCAACAGATAGACATCGTTTGTATTTGTTCTATTTTTAGTAAAATGGAAAAGTGTTGGTGTTTTGTTAACTTTGAAATGTTGGATAATTTTGTTATTTGAAGGGTTAGTTATATCAACCGAGGTGAATAGTATATTCTCATTTGGTAAGTTATCGCTGTAGTATTTAGCCAACCTTTCATAGAATGAATTATGTTCATTGTTCCAGTTGTCTTGCCATGGGGCATAAAATGCCAGTAGTATATCTTTATCAAAATTTTCATCAGAGTAAATTATATCACTTATATTGTCTGAAGTTATTTCAATTACCGATTTAGGTGGATATATAGGTTTAATACCAGTAGTTTCAAATATAAAATTGATTAAATTCTCAGTTGTGCGATGGTTTTTAAAACTTGCAACTTCATCACCTTGACTAGAGAAAATTTTCAATACTGGAAACCCAATTAATTTATACACAGATTTAACTCTGGTACTTGCATGTCCATTGATTTTAAATATTTGTAAATTTGTATCTTGGTATAACTCTCCAAGTGGTTCAAAATGTGGATTTAAATTCTCACAGTGTTGACATCTATCAGAGTAAAAATATACAAATGAATATTTACCAGCTTGTCCAAATACCAAATCTTCAAAATTACTGTCATCCACCTGTACAATCGATGCAAGTGATTTAAGCATCAATATGCAAATAAATACTAAACCATATAACTTATTCATACTACCATACCTTATTATCTTACACTATAAAAAACTAAACAATATATATCACAACTATTAAACAGTACAGTACAGTACTTAAATATCATTGAAATATCAGACGAATGGATTTTTCGGTGATAAAAACATCAACAGAAAACTGCATGATCCGTACCACGTGATAAAATAAAATGAGCAAATATTTCTTTATGAGCAAATTATATGATTAAATGATTTACTATAAATACTGTTATATTCCCATCAACTATCCTTTAATCTATCCATCTTCAATCAATCAATCAATCAATCAATCAATTAATGAACGAATTAACAAATAAATGAGTGAATAAATGAACAAATGAAAATGACTAATAGACAGGGTAATTAATAGCCTATTACTAATAAACTAGTACACTTACTATAATCACTTACATAATCGAACTAAAAATTTAATTAAGAAAAATTGAATTTTCCCGAATTTCTTTGATTTTCGCTAATCGCCCCCCATCCAAAGTACCCATAAATTAATCTCCCATTACAACCAAACATTTAATGGAATTGGTTTTTCTCTTGATTGTAATACAGTAAATAACTAATAACTACTAAAAAAATTAAATAATACAAAATGGTTAAAGCTGGTATGTTTTTACCCCAATTATCAATCGATTGAGTCTATATCAATTATACTAACAGTTTAAAATAGTTGCTGTCTTAAGAGGTGATTCTACCGTTAAAGGTACCGTTACATTTGAACAAACTTCTGAATCTGAACCAACTACAATTTCATGGGAAATTGAAGGTAACGATGCCAATTCTTTAAGAGGTTTCCATATTCATCAATTTGGTGATAACACCAATGGTTGTACATCTGCTGGTCCTCATTTCAACCCTTTTACTAAGAATCACGGTGCTCCAGAAGATGATGAAAGACACGTTGGTGATTTAGGTAATATTACCACCGATTCAAATGGTGTTGCCAAAGGTGCCAAACAAGATTTATTAGTTAAATTAATTGGTGAAAACTCAATCTTAGGTAGAACCGTTGTTGTTCACGGTGGTGTTGATGATTTAGGTAAAGGTGGTCATGCTGACTCTTTAAAAACTGGTAATGCCGGTGGTAGACCAGCCTGTGGTGTTATTGGTTTTTCCGCTTAATCAATTTTTTCACTTTATCTTATTTAGCTATTTAAATATACAGAAATATATATTGAACTGAGAATTAAACTTTTTTTTTTTTTGTTTTAATCGGTTAGTCACTTCCGTAACCAAATGAGAATAAACCACCATTACCATTACTGTGTCTACTGAAATAGTCAAAATCAATTGAAACGGCATTGGATAATAAAATAGCCTTTTGATCTAATGTTAATCCGACATTTGAAACATTTGGATAAAAATCTTGTAAACCTTGGAAACTACTTGGATCCATTCTAATTATATAAACACCCGTATCTGATAACATTTCTCTAAATAAACCAACAAAATTTCTTGACACTGCAGCTAAGATTGATCCTTCTTCGTTGTAAATTGGGAATTCCCATGATAAGAAACCTGAATCAATTTTACCAAATTGTTCAAATTGTGCATTGCTATCTGTAACCTTAGTTCTATTTGATTCACTTTTAAATAAATTGTATCTTCTTCTCCATAAATGCCAACTTTGAACAGATTCTCCAATAATTAAACCATCTGAATCTTCGTTATAACTACCATGACTATGAATATTTGGTAAAATTGATTTAATATGTGAATTAATTATACTAAATGGTCTCTTTATTGTTAATAGTACATTACCATTTAAATCAACTAAATCAACGACAAATGGTCTATGTAATTTATAAAATTGTCTCAAAACGGTATTCATAATACCTGTATCTCTTTCTAATAACCATCCAATTTGATTACCTGCAACATCCATTAATCTATACTTATTTGCCTGTTCAAATCCTAAAAATAAATTCATATATTCAATCTCTCTCTGAATAACTAATGTAGGTTGATTTAAAATTTCAGTTAATGGATCTGTATGATGAATTATACCATTTGGATTCTTAGTAAATACACTCAATGGTGGCTCAATGGTATAACCATTGATAGGTTCTTGCTCTCTAAAATTTGGAACAACTCTACGTCCTCCTCTTCTACCTCTACCTTCATTGTTCAATGGAGAGTAAAATCTTTGAAATTGATTCGGTCTTAATAAAGGGCGAATCTTATTAAACTTGTAAATTGTTCCAACTAAAGACTGTGGCTTGTATAAACTTGACTTAATCATAATTGAACCTATACACTATACACTAGATACTAGACTCTATATGGTATAACTTGTACAAAGTAAAACTTTTAAAGAATGTCAAGTATTACTAAATTACCATATAAATTAAAACTGTAAAGTAATATTGAAAAAGGGTCGATCGACGTTAAATCGACGCACATGTGTACAGATGCAATTTTTTAAATAAAAAAAAAACAGTATCTGCCATTTTATAATTACGTGTCTCAAAAGTTTTCCATTTTTCAAAATTTCCAATTTGCACCATTAAATTTGTACATTTTCATTTTTTCTGTTTTTAAGTATAAATTTTTCACTCTTTTATTTGGTTTTATATTACACAACTTTTTTTTTTGTTAGATATAGTGAAATCATCATTTAAAAATGCAAAACTTACGTCCAATAATATCTAGAAGATCTATACATACCGTTCCTAGACTTCCCTTGGGTTCAACATGGTCTAAAGAAGGGATCAAAGGTTTAATGTCCTCTAAACAATTCAAGACAAGTTGGTCTGACTATCAAAAATATTTAACAACAAAATTATCATTACATACTAGTGGCACTGAATTTGAAACTAGAAGTCCATTATCTATCTTATTAAGTAGTGCTAGACATCCACATCATTCTACTATTTTCCACTATGCTTCTCAAGCCCATAATAATCATTTTTTTTTCCAACAGTTAAAAGATCAATCAGCTGAAGAATTAGATGTTGAAAATTCAATTAAACCACAATTATTATCATTAATAAAAGAAACTTTTGGTTCTTTTGAAGATTTTAAGAATGAATTTTTATTAAGAGCAGATTCATTAACTGGTAATGGATGGATTTATCTTGTTGAAAATGAATATAAAAGATTAGAAATTATTTCAATTAATAATGATGGTACTCCTTATTTATACAGTAAGAATCAATCTTTAGATTTAAATGGAGCTATAGAATTACAAGACTATGAAGTTTTAATTTCAAATAAAGAAAAATTAGTTAATAATGTTAAAGATTACTCATTACCTTTACTTTCATGTAATGTTTGGGAATATGCTTATATTGAAGACTATGGTGTTAATGGTAAAGCTGATTACCTTGAAAATTTCTGGAATTCAATTGACTGGCAAGTTATAAACAAGAGAGTTTTCTCAAATCATGACTAAATATAACCCAATTTTCTCTGCACATAGATTATTACATAGTATAAATAAATATAAACATCCAAACAAATCAAAAAAAAAAAAAAAAAATTAAACCTATAAATCTTCATCCAACTCATAATCATCGTAATTACCACAAAATTCAATCTGTTCAGATAAAAATGTATCTTTAGTAAAGTCAACATTTGATAAAGAAGATATCAAATTAGTGTTAAATTCACTTAGTAGTAAATTTTTTTTCAATAGTCCTTTATAACGATCTTTCAATTCTTGTAAACCATATGTTTTTTCAACCCCATTTGAGTCTTCAACTTGCATTTCTAATTCTTCATCTGCTAGGAAATTCTTAAATTTTAACTCTTGGTTATCGGTAACTATACCTAAGTACTCATTAAACAATTCTTTTAAATTATTTAATTTAGTCTGTTTTTCAATTTTCAATATTTGTATCAAAGTTTCCACATCTTCACATTGATTTGCAAATTGGACAAACTCCGTATTTAATTTATCATTTTGCTGTATTAAATTAGATATCTTATCTCCATGTACCATACTCGATTTCTTACTATCGTCCTGTTCTTGTTCTTGATCTGATCCATGTATAGATTTCAAAGTGGGGAGTGTAATCAAATGCTGTTCTATTATATATAGTCTCATCTTGAGCATCTTTGTTAGAAATTCATTCGTCAACTCATATTGTGTACTCTTTGTATCCCCATAGACGATATCAGGATGAATAATGGAAGATTTATATAGTTCAGTTATTGACGATGCCTTATCACTCGTATCTTTTCCCTCTTTAAAAAGATTTGCCTTTTGTGTCTTGTTAAGTAATTCATCTATAGTAAGCACCAACTCTTGGTAAACATGAGCATGTTCTTCTTCAAGCGATTTGTATCCTGACATTGTTGATGGTATAGCCAAATTTGATACAAATTGAAAAGTAGGTAAATTAACGTGTTTTTTTTTTTTTTTTTTTTTTTTTGTAAATAAATAAATAAATTCTCCATAAAACACAAAAAAGTTATAAAATGCGAACAGTGCAATTTTAAAAATTTTAAAGCATTTTTTAAAGCATTTTTGAAAGCAATTTCTTTTATAATGAATGATATCACTATAAATTACAATTAATAATATAAACATGTCAGTTATTAATAAAAAATTTGAATTCCCATCTATCTACAATTTCCCACCATTCTTTACCAAACAACCTAATTTACAAACATATGAAACTCAATTAAATCACTGGATAAGATTAGTTTTAGAGTATTGTAAATACAACAAGATATGGTCATTATCAATAAATGGTAAACCTATAACATCATTAAAAGAGGAAACAGTAGAAGATGAAGATGACGAGGATGAAATTGATTCATTATCTATATTTACCAATACTAAAATCAATAGATCATTAAAGAATGATTTTATACTTGAAATTTACAACAATCTAGTAAAACAAGGCAAAGGTGACTGGATAGATAATAAAAATGAAAAATTAGGTATACTAATATACTGGCACTCTTTAGAAGAATGGAGTGATATATTATTTGATTGGGTAAGTAAATGCAATATTTATAAAATTTTAACAGAAATACTAACATCAAATAGATTGAAAATACCGGACAAGGTAATACTGTATTAACACTATACGAAATAAGGAAAAGTGAATTAACTAAAAATCAAGAATTTTACAACATTGAACTGAAGTTGCTAATTAAAATACTTAATATAACAGTAAAGAAGGGAAAGGCACAAATATTAAAAGACGAACAGGACAATATCGCCGGTGTTAAATTTAGCGGTTAAATTAAATACATCATCATCACATGACCCGAATCACGCACCGACCAAATTCTGCCATTTCAACAAGACGTGCAAAATTACGAAAATGGACAAGAAAAAAAAAGAAATTTAAAAAAACATAAAAAATTTTTTTTTTTTGTTAAAGAAAAAGAAAAAAAAGAAAAAAAATTTTTTTTTTTTGTTGTGTTATAAATAAAGGCCTAAATCTGCAATTGACTTGATGGCTTCTTTCTTTAATTTCTTTCACTTTTTCCCTTTTACACTCCTCTTTCTTCCCCTTTAATCTCTCTTGTAATCTGTATATATAGTTTTTTTTTAATATTCTTTAATTATATCTTTTTTTCATATTAAATATAATTTGAGAAAAAGTTGGGGCATTTAAAATTTTGAAAACTAATATAATATAACATAACATAAAAAAAATTAATATGAAGTACGTTGTTGTCTCAGGTGGTGTCATTTCAGGTATTGGTAAAGGTGTTTTAGCATCTTCTACCGGTATGTTGTTAAAGACATTAGGTTTAAGAGTTACATCTATTAAGATTGATCCATATTTAAACATTGATGCTGGTACTATGTCACCATTAGAACATGGTGAATGTTTTGTCTTGGATGATGGTGGAGAAGTTGATTTAGATTTAGGTAACTATGAAAGATACTTGGGTATTTCATTAACTAGAGATCATAACATTACCACTGGTAAAATTTATTCAAATGTTATTAAGAAGGAAAGAAAAGGTGATTACTTAGGTAAAACTGTTCAAGTTGTTCCACATATTACAAATGAAATTCAAGATTGGATTGAAAGAGTTGCTCAAATTCCAGTTGATAATTCAGGTTTAAAGCCAGATATTTGTATCATTGAATTAGGTGGTACAGTTGGTGATATTGAATCTGCACCATTTGTTGAAGCTTTAAGACAATTTCAATTTAGAGTTGGATCTGATAACTTTGCTTTAATTCACGTCAGTTTAGTTCCTGTTATTCACGGTGAACAAAAGACTAAACCAACTCAAGCTGCAATTAAAGATTTAAGATCTTTAGGTTTAATTCCTGATATGATTGGTTGTAGATGTTCATCAAGATTAGAACAACCAACAATTGATAAGATTGCCATGTTTACCCATGTTGGTGCTGAACAAGTCTTGGCTATTCATGATGTTAATTCAACATATCATGTTCCATTATTATTAAAAGAACAAAAAATGATTCAATACTTATCAAAGAGATTAAAGTTAAATGAAATTGAAATTCCATTATCTGTTGTTGCTAAAGGTGAAGAATTATATGCTAAATGGACTGAATTAACAACTCAACATGATAGATCATTTGAAAAAGTTACCATTGCAATTGTTGGTAAATATACCAATTTACACGATTCTTACCTTTCAGTTATTAAATCTTTAGAACATAGTGCTATGAAATGTTCAAGAAGATTAGAAATTGTTTGGGTTGAATCATCAGATTTAGAACCAAATACCGAATTAGAAAACAAAGCAAACTTCCATAAAGCTTGGCAATTAGTTTGTCGTGCCGATGGTATCTTAGTTCCAGGTGGTTTTGGTAGTAGAGGTATCGAAGGTATGATTGCTGCTGCTAAATGGGCCAGAGAAAACAATATTCCATACTTGGGTGTTTGTTTAGGTTTACAAATTGCTGTTATTGAATTTGTTAGAAATGTTTTAGGTATTACTAATTCAACATCATCTGAATTTGATCCAGAAATTTCTGAAGATGTTGCATCTGTTGTTTACATGCCTGAAATTGATAAAGAAAAATTAGGTGGTACTATGAGATTAGGTTTAAGACCAACTGTTTTCCAATCAGGTTCTGAAAATTCAGTTATTCGTAAATTATACGGTGGTGAAGATGCTGCTTTAGAAAGACACAGACATAGATACGAAATTAATCCTAAATTAGTCTCTGAAATTGAATCTAAAGGTTTGAAATTCGTTGGTAAAGATGAAGATGGTGATAGAATGGAAATCTTTGAATTAGAAAACCATCCATTCTATGTTGCTACTCAATACCATCCAGAATATATTTCAAAGGTTTTAGATCCATCAAGACCTTTCTTAGGTTTAGTCGCTGCTGCTGCTGGTATCTTGGAAAAAGTTTTAGATTCTGATTTGAAAAAATATGAAAATGACTTTTAATGAAAATATATTGAATAATTTATTGAAAAATTTATAATTTCTTTTATCCCCCCCTTCCCTTAGCATATACATTTGTAATTTTAATCACATCCTTTCCTTAATATAGACATTAATGATATACAAACACACACGCAAAAAAAAAAAAACACACAAATATTTTAAAAAATATGACTATGAAATATTAGATTGAAATTAAGATTTATATAAAATACATAAAACAATGATAAAGAAAAGAATGTATCAAACCTTAGGTGAGGTGAAGTGGAGTGGAGTGAAGTGGTACGTAAGCGATTTCAAAAGAGCGACTGTGTTTATATTGAATTACAATATTAAACTTTATTTGTTAATTTAATAACACCAGCTAAGAAGAAGCTTGAAATGACAGGAATTGTAAAATTATCATCCCAACCGAATAAATCAATTGCTTCACTAACTGCAGCAACTAATCCACTCATTAAAGATAATAAATGTAAACTTAAATAACTATTTTCAGGAACATATTGGAATGTTGAATATAAGTTAACTTGAGGATAACTTGGAATTAAGTAACCATACAATAGATAAGATGAAAAAATACCAACTATGAAAGCTGCAATTGAACCAGCTAAAGATTTATTCTTTGAAATTCTTGGTGTTAAATGACCATATAATCTACCAAAAGTGGAAGCTGCAGTATCTGACCAACTTAATAATAAAACACTCATAACTGTTATATCTTTTTCATGAAATAAGAATACAATTAATAATCCTAATAAATACCAAATGACACCATTATAAGTAGTAACTTCTTTTTCTCTCATTAAAAATCCAACAGCTTTACAATAAAGTTTATTAAATTCAGTACTTCTAAATCTAATTAAATCCAATGATATTACAGTAACAAATGCAGTTGCCAATGGTTTAATCAATTGTGGTGATTGAATATTAAGTGTATATAGATATAAAGTGATAAATCCAATTGAGACATGGAAAACTTTTCTTGGTACTTCATACTTGTGTATAAATTTTTTAAAATGTTTATGTGTATCAAGTATTAAATTTGCTGTACTTGATGATTCTAATGCTGATGATTTAAATTTTAAACTACTTGGATCAAGCTTACTATCAAATTCTATAGATGAAGACGTATCATCATTGGAATTTAATTCACTCAACTCCGATTCTAATTCTTCAGATAGTACATCTTCATCATCTTCATCGGAAGAATCTGAATAAACCTGTGTAGTTAAATTAATATAATCTGGATCTTCATTCTCATTATAAGAATCATCTATAAAAATATTAGGTATTGTGTTGTTGGCAGTGGTAGTTTCGGAAGATAAAGCTGAAGCCTTCGCACTAGTAGACTTTGATGATTTAGGTGGCATATCTCTTGTATATTGAATCAATTTATACTATCTATAAACTCAATTACCCTATAAACCCTTTATATATAAAATAGAATTCTAATACAAACTAAAATTATAAAATAATCAAAACAAAAACAAAAAACAGAAAACAAATCAAAACAAAAACACAAAATAGGAGATCATCAAATCAAAAATTTACAAAATTTACAAAAATTTTTTTTTTATTAAAAAAAAAACACAAAAAAACAAATCCCATTTTTACAGGGGAATGTAAAGATGTGTTAATTTGTTGAATTTATGCGGCATGTGATAAAATCAAATCAAAAAAAAAATGTCACAATTCCAAAGTATCTTTTGAAACCATACCATAAAGTTCAGCAACAAGACTTAGTAGTACATCCAATTGGTTGGTTATGGTATTAGTAACCAAGTTATAAGAATATAGTAACACCATATCTTCATTTTTCAAACCATGTTGACCACTTTTATCTCTTATTTCACTTAATTTAACCAACATTCTCTTCTTTGCATGTTCTGTGGAAGCAGGTTTACTTGCCAATGGGAATCCTAGTTTCATTGAAGATGCCAACATGTAAAATATTAAAAATACTCTATTTTCAAGTTCATACATTTCACCGCTTAATTCTTTTAGTACATTGTATTCTTTATGGCTTAATCTTTTAGTTATTTCAATGATTGCATTCAAATTTTCAAAAGCATCAACTATTTTATCGGTGGCTGCCAAAATTTTTTGATAGGTTTCAGTTGGGAAAGGTCCTTTCAATCTCATTTCCATTGGTGCCTGTTCAAGTAAGATTTCCAATTCAGATGTAATTATGTGAATTGTATTACGATCTCTAATACCAATTAATTCAATATCTCCGGTATCTTTATCAATGGTATGTGATAGTGGTCCAGATTGCCAAATGATACCCATACGTAACCAAAGGATTGATATACCTCTTCTTATTCTACTTCTTGCTGAATTTGGGAATAACATTACAGTGATAATCATGGCCCATGTTGATCCAAATGTAACACCGACAAATCTATGCAATCCAATTGAAAAAACCATTGGATTGTTACCACCTTCGTTACCACCAGAATCAATATCTCCCAATGATCTAGTATATGAGTACAAGACTGTTAAATTATATGCCAATACGGTAAATCTACCAAATCCATTGTTATACTTCCAGTGAACAATTGTATGGAAACATGGTATTGAAAATAAAAATCCACTTATCGACATTAGTATAAAATTTGGATAAAACCATACCCATGTGTAATAACCAGCTACTGATCCAATTAAAGTTCCTATAAATCTCCAATATAATGTTAATGCAGTTCCACCAACTGATTTATTCATAATAATACAAAATGCAACCATTGCCCATTCTGCTCTCCATTCATTAAATAATGCCTTTGTTTTGGGTAAATATCCAAAAATTGCAATCGCTAATGTTCCAAAAAACACTCTTAGACCAAATTGAACATCAACTCCTGTAAAAATTTTGGTAAATTCCCAAATCTTATAACTTAAACTTTCTTTAACTTGATTACCAATTTGATCATTTCTACCTTGAACGTGATATAGTATATGATTAAAAGTATTTTTAACTCTACTTTCTTCATTTTTATCATCATTGTTAACTCTTTTCCATATCTTTAAGAATTCAAAACTTCTACTTGAATTCATTGCAATATTTAAATTGTCCAATACATCTAAATATTCGTTAATTTCATTTGAAAATTGTAATAGTAAAAAAGTGAAATTACCACACGATGCAGTAATTTCTTGTTCGTTAACTTTTGTTTCAAAATCTGAATTTTCACGAAATAGTGGCTGTTCATATAATTTTTTAATTGATTTTTTTTGGCTCTTGTTGAATAAATTACAAGCATCGTCTAAACTGTTTTGGTATCTTTGTGCAGATTTAACAATATTTAAATTGTTATCAAATGGAATCTTATTTAAAATTTGACGAATTGTAAATGAAAATGATTTAATAGATGGTCCTAATCTATAAATGAATAATTGGAATAATTCTTTAGAATCGGAAGCATCTATATCTTCATCATCAATAAATTCATCTCCATCCTCTACAATCATTTCATCTTCATCCATATAATCGTATGTAGGCATGTTACCATACTCATTATCACTTAACTCTTGTCCACTTTCAGTAGCATAGTCAGATGCTTGATCACTGAAAATATCAGATCTATAACTTTTCAGAGTGACAACATCAAATGAATTTGCCAGTTGTTTTCTATGGTGCTCCCTTTGCTTTTTAACATTGAGTAATTCCCATGTGAAATCAACCGATCTTCTCAAACCTGCCCTAATCATGGCTAACCTATAACATGATTCAACAAGTTTTTTAAGTTGATAGTACTGTTTCTCTCTTCCTTTTAAAAATAACTCATATTTAACCTCTTCTAAACATTCTTTCAAGTTGGTTAAATTTGATTTCAATTCATCAACCAATATATTCATCTCAGGTGTATCTAAATTACCGTATCTTAAAAATCCAAATGACGAACGTTTCAATAAAGTAGATAATATACTTGTATTTTCATTTAATAGTTTTTTCAAATTTGTCTCTGCACTGGTAGGCCATATCAAATAACAAGATACAAATGAAATAAAATAACCTGTACATGCAATTAAAAATAAAGATTTCATCTTTGCCCATGGAACACCTTTCAAATCTGTACTACCTTCTTTAATGGTACAAGCAATCAACACTATCGCACTTGTTGAACATGCATTGTTAAATGTCTCTTTGTTAACTCTAAGTTTAACAAATGAAATTAATCCTAAAGAGGCACACGTACTTAATAATTCTATTGCATCGCCTAATTTTTGATGTTTACCATCAATTAATAGTGGTGCAGATATAAATGTAACCAATATGGAAACTATAATGGCAAATGATAATGAAAGTATCACATATGTAAGTGATTGAATCATAGAACCTTTAGTACGAGAAGGATGGAAATAAACCACAATTGTACAAACTAAATGTTTTGAATCACTAATCCCCAATGATTCAGATATATTTGATGAATAAACTGCCAATGATGCTATAAAATATGCCATTGAAGATTTTAAATCTCCTCTAACTATAGGATTTGTCCAAAAACAGGCAATTTGATTCAATCTATGCTTAAAGCTTGAACTCATAGAATTTGAAATTAAAGATGGGAATCTTATTCGACTCTGCCTATCTCCACGACCGATGTTTCTATAATCATTTAAAACATTCTCCAATTGAACCTCTTCGGGTGATTCTTCCCATCCGTATGAATAAGTAGGATATAGTCTTTCACCAGTATCTGCCATAACAACACTTGTCCTACGTGATATCTTTGATAGTCTAGATATCTTTGACATCACTGAAACATCTGAGGTTCTTCTCTGATATTGACTCATATTAGATACTGATCCATACCCTCGATCCTCATTTTCTTCATTTGGTAAAAATGGTAAAACTTCTTCATTGAGCAAATCTTCATTATCACTATCTAATTCTGTAGTCATTGTTATATATATATAAAATCAAAGAACCTCCTCTTTGTACCCGAAAACAAAATAAAACAAAAAAAAAGAAAAGAGGATATATAATACTCTATAGCCTTATCTTTAAAAATCAAATACCTAGTACTATAAACTAACTGTGATAATTAAAAAGCCACTAGAGATAATGAAATAAATAGACTAATAAACTAATAGACTAATAGACTATTCAATAAATTAGGAGATTATAAAAGTTATCACACATTTGTATAATTTAACCCTCCCCCCCTGTTTTATAACAATCGATCGATCTCATTTTTTTAGATCTCAATGGATTTTCTGCGTTATTTTTAAAAAAAAACAAAAAAAAAAAAACACAAAAAATTTTTTGTTTTTCGCCTGATTTTTTTATTTGCATTTTCGGGTAATTTTTGTGGGGGGAGGAGGAAAAAAGAGCCCGCTATATATTTATCACGTGATATTTACACGTGACTCATCGGTTATTTAATCGGTTCGACTTATCGTGTGATATTAATTACTTTTTTTTTTTTTTTTTGGTTATTTTATTCATTCATTAATTTATTTACAGGAATTAGTTATAATATTTACTCTTCATATTCAAGTCCAATTATTTCTTCAAACATTTCTTGTGCAGGGATACTGGCATTCATTCTAGCACATAGTAAATAAGCACCACTTAATTTTCTGTGCAGACTATAAGTCTCTTCAGGTGGAGGAGTTAACCTTTCATTCAACATTAATTTGATGTTACCTCTAACTCTGTCTGTGACAGTTTGACCACTGAAATCAAATGAGTTACCACTGTTGTCAATTGGACTGAAAGGTTCACCTAGTGCCATTAAAGAATCAACGTGTGCATTTTTCATTGAGTCACTTTCTAATCCAGTTAAAAATCCAAGTTCAACTGAGTAACGAGCAGCTGAATCTCTATCCTTTTTAACTGCAGCTCTTAAACAGTTGACATAACTTTTAATAAATTCAGAACTAAAATCTCTACATGCACCAAAGTCAAGTAATTCAATTTTTTTAGTATCTGGATTGTATAAGAAATTAGCCCAATTTGGATCGGTTTGCATGAATTTAAATTTAGCAATTTCAGTTAAACATAGTCTCATAATATTTGAAGCAATCCAATTCTTAGTTGATTGATCCCAGTCTCCTTTAACAATCTCTGTACCTTTCATTAATTGCATAGTTATAATATGTTCATCACTAAGTTCATGATAAACTTTTGGAATAACAAATACAGGATCATCTTGCATTAATTCTTTAAATCTAGTGATATTATGTGCTTCTCTAATATAATCACATTCCCATTTCAATTCAACTCTGGCATTGGCAACACTTTGATCTAAAAATAATCCAGGTGGTAATAATCTTGATGCAGTTAACAATGTTAAAATGTTATCTAAATCGGAATCAATTGAATTGGCAACACCAGGATATTGAACTTTAACAACAACTTGTTCTAATTCTTTAGCTGTAACAGCTTTATGAACTTGTCCAATTGATGCAGCTGCAATTGGAATATCATCAAATGATGCAAATAATCTTTTCCTCCAATCGTCACCTAATTCAAATGACATTGTTTTCTCCAATTGACTAGATGGCATATAATGAGCACTATTTTGAACCCTTAATAAAATTTGTTGAATTTCAGCTGGTAAAACTGCAGAATCTTGAAATGATAACATTTGTCCAATTTTTAAAGCTGCACCTCTCATTCTACTAAATTTTTTAGCTATTCTTTCAATATTTTTTGGTGACATTATTAATGAATTTAAAGTTGGTGCTTCTTTATTTGTAGCATATTGTTTAGCACCTTCTTTTAAAACATTTAAACCAACACCAGCTGCTAATGATCCATAGTGGAAAAGTCTAGTAAGTCTAGAACTCGGAACTGAAGATTGTGAAAGTTCAAATTCAGGTTTTTCAGCTTCTCCAACCGTCTTTTTAACTTTAATAGAATCATCTAAAAAATATCTTGTAGTACTAAATTCACGTCTATTGGAAATATCTGTCTTTGGAACAGTTGGTCTCTTTTCTGAATTTAAAACACCTGTATTATTTTTTTCAGAATGTTTTATACTGGATGATTTTTCTCTAGCAAGTTGGAAAATATCATATTCTTCACCCTCTTGTTCGTGTGATTTTATATTATTTTCATTAAACTCTCTATTCTCAGCTTTAGACTTGGCATCTTCAGATTTTAACTTGGCCTCTGTATAAAGTTCACTATTACCTGCTATATTGGATAGTACAGAACATTCAGATTGAACAGTTTTAAAACTTTGAGATAAAACTTTACCTGCTCCACTGGCAAGAGCATAGGATTGATAAATACGTTTCGTACTCATAATTCCTCAATTGATAGTACTTAGTTTGAAAAAAATACTGATACTCCATAAACTGTAAAAAAGCAAACATTGAAATAAATCACTTTAATATCCTCCTGATAATCCTGATATGCTCAGGTGGTTTAACGTCTAAATCAACGTCTGCCATTTAAAATTTGTGGGTAAAGCAGAAAAAAAAAATTAAAAATTACATAATCAATTGGATTATGTGATTAATTATGTAATGTTTTTTTTTTTTTTTT